>JAQQSZ010003737.1:0-14360 GCA_028646595.1 Phalanger gymnotis
TTTTTTTTTTTTAATCTGTAAAATGAGGCTGTTATTATTAGCATCTGCCTCTCAGGGTGGTTGTGAGGGTCAAAGAAGGCAATTGATATATGATATTTTGTAAACTTTAAAGTCCTATGTAAGTATTATCTAGGATTATTATTAGATGCTTTTCCTCCTTTTCCACTACATTTATTCTACTTTGTTGTTACGAGACCCTGTTAATCTCCATCATGAGCTTCATCTGCTCCCAATCTTAGGTTGTCTCACATTGCTGGAGAAAACCACAAAATTGTGTTTACTCAATAAAATTAATGTTTTTTTTAACAGAACAGAGCTCTCATTGCTAAATGGGCAACTTGGTGGTCCAGTGAATATCGTATGGGATTTGGAGTCAGGAAGATTTGAGTTCAAATTCTGCCTCAGACACTAGCTGCGTGACCTAAACAAGTCACTTAACCTCTTTGTGTCTGTCAGTTTCCTCATCTGTAAAATGGAGTTCATAATAGCAGCAATCTCCTTATGTTGTTGTGAGGACCAAATGAATCAACACATATAAAGTGTCTTGCAAACCTTTACAGCATGATATAAGTGTTATCTATTAAACAGCAATTTTAAAAATTCATTTCTTCTTATTTACTCCTCAGTTTAATTACTGAAGGTAGCTAAGTTAAATGTAAATGTTTATTCTCCTCAAACTTCCAAACCAACTCAAATACTTATGTTGAGTGTGTTCTCTTTTATTTTTTTTCTCTTTTCTGTCTCACAATTTCTCTGTAAACTTCCCTCCTGTCTCAGGTGAAAAGGTAATCAGTTCTCTGTCTTGCCTTGCTTAAACCCTTCCGTTTTGTCCTGGAAGATAACAACTTATATTGTTATAGTCCTTTAAGGTTATCAAAAACTTTTTAAAATAGGTTGTCCACATATTATTATCACAATAGGGAAACTAAGGCTCAGAAATATTAGGTGTTTAGCTTCCAGTGTCAGAACCAGAACCTGAACTCAAGGTTATCTTGTTCAAAGACCAGTGCTCTTTCCACACCTCTGCAATGCCATAATCTTGTGCCTTCCCATCTCCTCTGGGAAAATCATCCACTCTCTTTAACACTTCAATTTTTCTTCCTTTATTTTCCCTTTCCTCTCTGCCTATCAATATGATTAGGTATCCTCTATTCTATTCATTCTCTTTAATTAATTTATTTGGCAAATATTTATCATAGAAAGTATCCAGAACACTGAGCTAAGTGCTGGGGAAGAGACATAGTTTAAATAAGTTCAGCTCTCTACCTTTGTGGAGCTTAAAACTTCAATTCTGTTACACTCCCAAACCATCATCTTATTTTTCTTCTTCCTTTCATTGACAAATATCTTGATAGAGTTGTCGTTGTTGTTGAATGCCTGACTCTTCATGACCCCATTTGGGGTTTTCTTGGCAAAGATACTGGAATGTTTGCCATTGATGAGGAAACTGAAGTAAAAAGGGTTAAGTGACTTGTCCAGGGTCACAAAGCTAGTAAGTGTCTGAGACTGGATTTTAACTCAGGAAGATGTCTTTCTGACTTCAGGCCTGGCACTCTATCCACTTTGTAATCCACTTACTGTTTTCATGTCTTCTCGCCCAATCACTTCTTTCTCCCTTCTGCAAAATGTCCTTTGTCCCCTCCATTCTCCCCTGCTCCCAGCCTGCATTGTTCTAATAAAACTCCTCTCTTGTTGATTTCCTTTTCACCCAGTCAAGCAGTCTGTTCTTAGTCAGCTATGTCAACTCAATCCTTCATCAGCATTTGGAACTCTTGATTTCCTGATACTTTTCTTCCCTTGATTTCCATAAGAAACACTATCCTAGTTGTCCTGTATATCTTTGAAAACTCCCCTTCTGTCTTCTTTTATGTTTTTTCTTATCCTGGCTTTAAATTCAAACAGTCTAAGACCATGTCCCAAGCTTTCTTCTCTACCTATATAATTTGCCCCTCAGTGATCTCATTGATTTTTCTGGGTTCAGTTATCACCTTTATGCAGATGACTCTGAAATTTATATGTCCATCCTCAAACTCTCTTCTACACTTCAATACTGCATTTCTAACTGCCTGTTGTTTTCAATGTAGTGCAGTAGGAGTAGATAGGAAACATTTAAATGCTTACTATGTGCCAGGCATTACAAGGACATTACAGATGTTACCTCATTTGATCCTTACAACAATCCTGTGAAGTAGATTAGATTATTATTTTCATTTTACAGTGGAAGAAACTGAGGCAGACAGTAATTAAGTGACTTGTGCAGGGTCACACAGTCAGTCTGTATCTGAGGCTGCATTTGAATTCAAGTCTTCCTGACTCCAGGCCTAACATTCTATCCGATGAAATATTGGAATTGGAGGTAGAATATCGGAATTGAAATCCCAACTCATAGGCAAATCACAGAGACCCTCAATTTCTAAAATCTTACCTTTAATGATTACTAACTAAATGACTGATCAAGTCACTTAATTCCTCTGAACCTCAACCTCCAAATCTGTAAAATGGGGATAATTATAGCTGTAGTTTCTAGTTCAACATGGTGCACCAGGCAGTATGGTACTATGGATAGAAAACTTGACTTGGTATCAGGCAGACATGGGGTTCAAGTCCCTGTGTGCCAAGCACTGTTCTAGATAGTGAAGGTATAGAGGACAAAAAAAGAAATAAATACTCTCTTCCCTGAAAAAAATTTACATTTAATCTAGGGGGAATGATATATATACATATTTGAGTGTATAAAAATAAATATATAATTTTTTTGGTGGGAGACTTGAGCCCCTGGAAAGGATTAGAAAATACCTTTTGATTATTATATTTATTAAAAGACTGTGTGGTGAGTGAATGGACATCTGACCTGTGCCTAAATCTCACCTCTAATAACACACTGGCTGTGTGACTTTGGGTAATCACTTAAACTCTCAGAGTCTATGCAACTCCCTAAGACTAAAAATTGTGGAACAGGTACCAATATACATTGGTAGAGGGAGTTTCCTCATTGGGCCGTTTCTGCAACAAAGAAATCTCAGTTCTACTATTAAATATATATGTTTACATATACATATATACATGCATGAATATGTATCTATGTACACACATATGTATGGATACATATATATACACTCACATTCCCACATATATGTATATATGTGTGTATATGCCATATATACACACAAGTACACATAGATACTTCTTCATTTGTAAATGGTAGTGAAAACACCTGTACTTTCTAACTTAGTGATTTTTTGAGAGGGTCAAGTGGGATTGTATATGTGAACTATAAAGCACTACACAAGTATTATGTCTTATTATTATGACTATAGGAATCTGTCAGTTCATCCATGTGATTACTCTCCTATGGAGCAATCAATTTGTAAATACCTACTATGAACCAGGCCCCATATTAAGTGCTGTGGGTACAGTGATAGAACCAAGACAGTCCCTACCACCAAAGAGCTCACATTCTATTGGGAGAGATAATAACAATCTAAAAATAATAGCTGGAATTTATATAATGCTTTAAATTTTGCAAAGAGCTTTACATATGTTATATCACTTGATCCTCACAATCCTGTGAGGTAGGTGCTATTATGATCACCATCTTACAGATGGAGAAGCTGAGGAAGAGGTTGAGTGACTTGTGGGGTTACACAGCTAATACGTATCTGGAGGAAGGCTCAAACTCATATCTTTCTGATTCTAAATTCAACACTCAATCCACTGTGCCATCTAGCTGCCTTCATAGAGGGTGTCCCAAAAGTCCTAGTGCAGTTTAAAGCCTTTGGGGGCAATAAGTATAGGCATATACAAAAATAGATGAGATAGAGGTAAAGTGATATTTTGGAGTATAGAAAGAGGACAGCAGAAGCTGGCGGGAAGGAGAGGGAGGGAGACTAAAGAGAGGAATCATGGAGAAAGTAGTTCTTGAACTGAGTCTTAGAGAGGAGAGGAAGGATTTTAAGAGGGAGAGGTGAGAAGAAAGTGCATTCTAGGTACAAGGGACAGTCAGTATGAAGGTAAAGCACCTCCTTATCTTAGATGCTTTAGTGAATTTCTGAGGTTGGAAAATTCACCACCTTTTGGGCAGCCTCTGGAGACAAACATAGAAAGGCTGGTTCTCGGTTGATAAACTGTTCAAAATCTATTGAGCCTGGCAGGAACTACAAGAGTTTGTGCTAAGTCGCATGGCCTTTAAAACCCCAGGGGTACTTCTGGACCGAGACAGGGTCACAGAATAAGATTTTACTAGAATTTTATGAATATTACCATTGACGTGTCTCCATGCCTAAGTATTGCTAGAGGCAGAATCCCTCTGCACCTAACCATTTAAAACTGAAAACTCTGATTATAGGTGCTAACTATGGATTAAGAAAGTCACTTAACCGATTTTATGGGCAGCAAGGTGGCACAGTGGATAGAGCACCTGGCCTAAAGTCAGGAAAATCCAAGTTCAAATGTGGACCCAGACACTTACTAGCTGTATGATCCTAGGCAAGTCACTTAATCCCGATTGCCTCAGTTTCCTCATCTGTAAAATGAGCTGGAAGAAGAAATGGCAAACCACTCCAGTATCTTTGCCAAGAAAATACCAAATGGGGTCATAAAGAGTCAAACATGATTGAAAATGACCTAACGATACAACAACTGATTTTGGTCAACATGCCCCACTCTCTAAAGTTACTTTGCTAATGTGGAATTACTTGGTTATATTGCTTTTCTTTTCCAGTTCTGCTCTATAACCTCCTGATCCTATCAAGTAAATTATTTTGCATGGATTTAAGTAAGAAAGACTGCACCACATCTGAATATTCTCATTTTTCTTAAGTGCTGAGATGCACTTGAGAATTCAAATGGGCTCCTAGAATTTTGTTTTGTGGTTGTAGAATGTCTTAAAAAACTCCACCCCCACCATGCGTTTTCTCATCCATACTGCATTATAGGCCTCATAATTTTGTTTTCCATAGTGCATTAGCCAAGCATGCTGAGCTCAAGAAACTACACTCTTGGAGCCCTGTAGGGTTTGTAGTGAGCGAAAGAGACAAGTTGCTGGGTGCTCTGCTGAGACCTCAATGCCAATTCTTGACATTTGCATGGTCTAGCTGTGCCACTGAGAGAAAGCCTTGAATACTTAGAGACGGTTGATAGGACACTGTAGGAATCATGAAACAGGCAATGTTGTTTTTAAGGAAAAATGCATTGGGGAACAGCGTATCATAAGCTGCATTCACAACTCGTCTCTCCCAAATCCAGCCTCTCATATTTTCCCCCTAAATCTGCTTCTTCTGCCTTCAGTATTTCTGCCACCATTACCACAGTTTTTGGATCTGTCGTGCTAGAAATCTGGGTCTTAACTTTGACTTTTCACTCTCCTTTATTTCTCATATCCAGTTTGTTGCACAGCTGGTAGATTTAACATCCATCATGTTTCTAACATCGGTCCCTTCCTTTCTCTTTATCCCTCACCCCTCTAATGCAGGCCCTCTTTACACCGCCCCTACCTCCAACCTAGACCATTGAAGTGACCCAATAAGTCTCCCAGGCTCCACTTCTTCTCTTCTAACCCATCCTTCATATCAATATCCAATTAATCATCTTTGTTAGGTTAAGAAAAATTTGTTAAGTATTCATAATTTGCGAAGCACAGTAAGTGCTGGAGACACAAAGAGAGGCAAAAATAGTCCCTTCCCTCAAGGAGCTTAGATCTTAATGGAGGAGCTCATATTCTAATGCACAGATAAAGGTCAAAGTTAGTTTTTAGCATTCAAGGCTCTCCACAATGTGGTGTCACCTTGTTATTACAAGCAACCTGTAGTGTTTTCTATGCTTCCTATATGTTCCTATATGTTCCTCCCCCTATTCCTTTCCTTACAGTGTTCTGTAAGCCTGGGATATCCTTCTCCCCCTTCTGCCTTGTTGAGTTGCTACCCTCTTGTGAAGCCTAGCTCAAAACGTTATTTTCTCCATCCTTAGTCTTTCCAATTAGTAATCAGTTTTTGATTAGAACAGAAAGTAAAGGACACTAAAATGCAATAAGACTGAAAACAGCAGGTGGGATCTAGAGTGTGGAGGGCTTTAAATGAGAGGCTGGGGAATTTTTTATTTTAACCTAGGAGGCAATAGAGACCTGTTGAAGATTTTTGAGTAGGGGAAGTAGCATAGTCAGATCTGTGCTTTAGGTATATTAATTTGACAGTTCTGCAGAGAGGATAGATTGGAAGTAGAAGAGACTAGAGGCATGGTGACTATAGGAGGTTATTACAATAGTCCAGATGAGTACCTGAAGTGGAGTAGAAGGGGCATGAATAGGGAGGATGGCAGATTCAAGAGATATTAGCAACATTGACTTGATAAAACTAGGCAACTGTTTGGACATGGGGATTAAAGGAGAGGGAGAAGTCAGAGATGATTCCAAGGCTATAGACTTGAGTGACTAGAAGGATTGGGGTGCAGCTCTAAACAGAAATAGAGGAGTTGGGATGAGAGGTTTCAGGGAAGCATAATGTGTTCTGTGAGTTTAAGGTAACTATCCAAGATCACCATGGTACAATGCATGGAGCTTTGGGCTTGGAGTCAGAAAAACTTGAGTTCAAAACCTTCCTCAGACACTATCTTATTTTTAAAAATTGAGCAACTAGGTGGTACAGTGGATAGAACACTGGTCCAGGAGTCAGGAGGACCTGTGTTCAAATCCAGCTTCAGACACTTAGTAGCTGTGTCACCCCAGGCAAGTTACTTAACCCTGTTTGCTTCAGTTCTTCATCTGTAAAATGAACTGGAGAAAGAAATGGTAAAACCACTCCAGGATCTTTGCCAAGAAGTGGGGTCACAGAAAATTGGACACAACTCAACCACACCAACATCCAGGTAGAGATATCTAATAGGCAGTTTGTAATGGAACTGGAGATCAGAAAAGAGTTTGAGGCTGTGAATATAGATCAGGGCTATCCAACCCTTAGGTTTTTATTGAAACAACAGACAATATATTTTGATTTGCCATTTTAGTGAGAGCTCTGCGGTAGCTCAGCTTTGTTTACTAAAGCATTTATGTAAATTTCTATGCTTGTAGGTGGGCCACATAAATCATACTGTGGGGGTACATTTTGGACAGCCCTGATATAGATTTTGGAGATATCTGCATAGGGATGGTAACTGAACCCATAAAAAGCAATTCCAAAAAATTAAAAGATGAAGGGGAAAAAAGTAGGATGTATTGGAGAATGCCAGGTCACTAAATGGATCATGTACTAAGCTTACAGATCAGTACATGGAACCACCTGAATCTAGGCATGAAAGCCCAGGAGTTCTTCAAGATGTTGGGTCAGTTGTGGGTACCTTCTGAAAGGTCCAATATAGACTCTAGAAACCAACAACAATTCCCATTTGCCTGATTTCCAGACAGCTGAACCTTGGGTTGAATTTTTTAGAGTTACTCTGGGGCATAATTACTGTTGACACTTAGGTTTATTTTTTCTGTTGTCTGAACTTCTGCAATAATCTTAGAGCTACTCCTGAACTGATTAGCCTTAGGATCATTAATGACAGATGCATCTCTGATCTATTTGTTCCTTGTATCCTAAGTGACCATACAGCTGGTACTTATGTCCCTCTATTGGAGAGACAGGAATGTTAAAGGTATTTCTGTCATTCCCCATGTTTAATCCAACTAAAATCAATAAACATTCATTAAGCTCCTACTATTTATCAAGCACTATTGCAGGTGCTTGGACAAGAAAGACAAAAATGACCCAGTTGTTTGTCATCTTTTCCCTTTAGCCTCTCCTATGCCTGTCTTTGTGATTTCTCTTTTGCTGTCTGGAAGCAGTGAGAACAGCAGCACTTTTCCTGCTTGGCTATTCTACAGCTGTTTTGAGCTTTCCTACTTTGGGAAAACAAAATTTAAAATTACATGAAACAGAGAAGAGATAATAATTAAAGGAGGCAAAGAGTGAAAAATCTTTGCACAGGAACTTCTTAGACAAAAATTATATTTACAACATTATTTTACCACTGTCTGAGTAAATATAGCATCAGAAAGACACCCTACCTAAATATTGACATGGGCATTGGTCACTGGATTCATTTGCCCCAATTTAGATTAGGGAGCCTCAGTTGAGAAAGTCAAATCGGAATGCAGAAAAGCCCAGAGACCTCGATCAAGTCTCTAGAACCTCTAGAACTTAGAGCCTGAGACCTAAGAATGTAGAGACAAATACCCAAAAACAGATGTACAATGACAAAGAGACAGAGGCAAGTTGACATTCATTTATTAAGTACTTATTGTATTGGGTTCCATACAGGCTTTTTTCCCCAAGAAGAATGAGAAACCAAAGAGACTAGAGAGGCTTTCTTGCACTGACTTTGGCTCATCCCATCCCAATTCCTCCTCATGGCTCTGACTCACCCTAGGACACTGAATCTCTCTTCCTTTGTATGTAGCTTCCCAGACCCCTCTCCTTCCTCTTCCTCCCTGGGTCTCTGGGTCTGTGTGAGTGCTAGGTTCTTTCCCACCCCTAGACCTTTCTCCTAAGGGAGGGGCTCTACTGTCTTCCCTCTCCTCTGCTGTTTTCTTCTTTGGACTGATTGCTTGGAGGTTGACAGCAGCCCTAACTGGCCACTCCCACCATCTCTTCAGCCTCGACCCCTGGGTCCCTGGTCCTGGGAGCATGATGTCCTTGTACCTCAAGTCACCCCCACCCCATTACTCAGTCAATGGACAGGCCTTGGCAGCACCTGCCTTGGAGATTCTACATGGCAGCACCATTGCTGGCTACTCAGGCACACTGAGGAAGCAACGCTGAATGCGGATCACATTCACTTGGGCTCAACTTGACATCCTGGAAGGCTTTTTTGCCAAGACCCGATGCGGTGATATCTTAATGCAAGAAAATGTGGTAGGCAAAATCAACCTACCAGAATCCTGAGTCCAGGTATGGCTCCAGAACCACTGTGCAAAGTGTCGCCAGCAGTAACAGCAGCAGTCAGTAGGTGGGGGAGCATCCAAGGCCCAACAGGACAAGAAGAAGAGCATCTCCTCACCCAGAGATAGAGCAGAGCCTGGGCCAGAACCACCAGGCCCCTGTAGCTCAGCTCCAGCTCTCTCAGCCACTCCTCCTTCAGCATCAGTGTCCATTTGGAATCCTGCCCTCTCGCCACTGCCGGCAGCAGTGCGGGCTGCAGGGGGCTCATCTGTCCACACCTAACATGGACCTGGGGCTTCTGTTGCTGCCCCTTCTTATGCGCTGACCTACTCTCTAATCCCAGCAGCCTTCAGTGCCTCTTCCTCACCTTGTGGGAGTTCCAGCTCTTTTTTGGGTGTCTAGACTGCAGCCCCTACCTCTCACCCATGGGGTCCCAGTTGGGTGGACCTGGTTCTTCCCTCAGCCCCCTTCCTGCCCCTGGCATGGGGCCCCACTTGGGCCAGGCTCCAGCCTCCCTGTCAGGTCAGAGTTTTGGGGCTGGGGGGCCTGGGCTTCATCCCTGTGGACTGCCTGGATTACAAAGACCCCAGCAGCAGCTGGAAACTGAATTTTAGCATGATAGCTGATTGCCTGGATTACAAGGATTAGGGCTCATGGAAATTCCAGGTGTTACAGATGAGGGAAGGGAGAGATTAGATCCTTTCCTTCTCCTTGCTAAACCTTCTAAGATTCCTTCTCTGAGCCAGGAGATAGGTGGTGTGTGGAGAAAGAAAAACCTCTCGATTTGGATTTAGGATCCTGGTTGCCCATTTATCACCTTTGTAATCTTAAACAATTCTCTTCTCCTTTCTGGGTCTCAGATTCCTCTGTAATTTTGTGAGTGCAGCTAGATGATCCCCAAGGTCATTACTAGCAATTTATAATGGAAAGAAAAGGTCTATCTGGATTTGGCTGGAGACAAGGCTCTCAGTTTTGAATCTTGGCCCATTATGATCTCAGACATCCTACCATGCTATGATTTAGAAGAATGAAAATTCAAAAATGATAAGGTCTACCCCCAAAAGGACTTTCATTACCAACCAAACCTTCCCCCTTCCCAAGTAGGAAAGGACTTGATTCTCATAGAGCTTTGGTCAATTTGCCTCTCCGTGGTGCTGCAGTGGAAGGAATATTGGTTTTTGGAGCCAGCAACCTCATCTGAATCCATCCTGTACCATTTACAGCAAGTGCGACTTTGGGCAAAGTCAGTCCCTGCTCTCTCAAAGACTCTGGTTTCCTCATGTGTAAAACTAGGGGATTGGACTTGATGGTGTCTATGGTCCCCTTTCCACTTCTAAAATGGCAAAATTACATGAAATGATGCTCAGGAAAAACAAAAACAAAAATAACCAAAACCAAGTCTGTAGCATCTTTAGGTAATGTTATGGTATCCCTTAAAGAAATCTTCCCAACCTGCAAAAATTTTAGCCCACAAATTCTCACACTACGAACTCCAAAGGGCTGGCTTAGCTGTAGGCTGCCCCATCAAGACACTCTCACCTATCTTGACCCTCCCATGGAAACTGTATGTAGTCTAAGAACTGGGGGGATATCTCAGGTCCGTTTAGGCCAACAGGCTTCTTCTCACACCAAGTGGGTCCCACAGGCCCTTGAGAGGCAGATATTCAGGAAAGATTAAGGAAGTCCAGCATTGGTTGCTTAGCTACTTTTTTTTGAAGGCAAGCATATTTATTAAGCATCTACTATGGGCCAGTTAGGTGGCCCAGTGGATAGAGAGTGCCAGGCCTGTAGTCAGAAAGACATCTTTCTGAGTTCAAATCTAGCCTCAGACACTTCCTAGCTGTGTGACTCTGAGCAAGTCACTTTAACCCTGTTTGCCTCAGTTTCCTCATCTGTAAAATGAGCTGGAGAAGGAAATGGCAAACCACCCTAGTATCTCTGCCAAGAAAACTCCAAATGGGGTCATGACTGAAAAATAACATGTGCCAGGCCCTGTGCTAACTGCTAAAGATACAAAGAAAGGCAAAAAATAGGTTTTCCCTCAGAGTCTAATTGGGGAGACAACATGGAAACTACTAGGTACAAACAGACATTAGAGAGGATGAATAAAGAATGGTCAGCAGAGGGAAGGCACTAGAAACAAGAAAGGGCTTCTTGTGGTCTTGAAGGAAGCCACAAAACGGGCCAAGGGAGAGCTGGGAGTATGGAGGATCTTCAAGGAAGCACTGAATAAGAAGACTGGAAGGGGATGGGAGGTTAAGTCATTGAAAGTCAAAGGGCATGGTTTCAGAATCCCACCTGATGCACAAGACCTTTGTCACTGTACCTCTGAAGCCTCAGTTTACTCATCTGCAGAATGGATTACAGCAGACCTCAAAAAGTCCCTTCCAGTTTATGTCCCCAGGAATGTGTATGGCTTCCTTGGATGTGTCTTTATGTTTGGGGTGGTGGTATGTTTCCAGTTACTTGTGAAAGTCAACAGGGTCCCCTTCTTTCCAAGTTGGCCTTTCTCATGGACCCTTTTTTCTCAGGGCATTTTCATCATCCCAGGATCTTGAGGAGTCCTAATCTGAGAGCACGCCCTCACCTATTCCTTCCCAGAGCCTCACTGCTTCTCACCACCTAGATAATTGTTTGAGCCAGCATAGACTGAGAGAACCTTTCTTCCCCCCATCCCCAATTTTATCCATTTCAATAAAAACAAACAAAAATCCCGAAGAGAAAGTCAAATCAATAAGTCTTAAAGCTGCTTGGTAGCACTTGTATCTAGGGACCAATCTAGGATCCCTGAGGGGAGGTACACTGGTCTGATGAACATTGATTAGGGCAGTCTTCCTCAGCAAGAGTAATGATGCTTTCTGAATCAGCATTGGTGTCTGTAGTGGTGATGGCAATTGCAAGGAGAAGAGATTACAGCTTCAGAACAGTGGAGAAGCAGGAAGTGCCAAAAGGTAAATGCAGAGCAGTGGCAAGGTTATGGCTTTGGTGAATGATGGTTACAGAAGCAGAGAACAGCAGAGGAGAGCTTCATGATCATTCCAAGGATATAAATTTTATATGTATATGCATATACATGTATATGTACACACACACACACACATACACACACACATGCAAAAGTTGTAAGTAACAGAATTTTCAGCAGTACTTGTTGAGAGGCAGTAACATAAGAATCCAGAAAGGACAGATTTTCTCAGCTGTAATCCAAAGCAAACAACACAGAAGCACCTCCTTACTTTGGTGGAGCAAGAGTTTTCTGAGATTTTAGTCCTTTACCTATCGGTAAATACAGAACAGGAGTCTGTATTACTGTCATTTTCATTTGGAGCCTGCAGTGACCCTTTTCCATCATTTGTTTACTATGATTTACCTTTACTACTTATTTTGGTTTTCTTTTCCAATGAAATATTTTGTTATTTTGATTTATGGTTCATACGTGGTCTGTTGGTAAAAAGTAGGTACTAGATAGGAGATCAAACCATTATACTGAGGCTGTGTAACATGATTATAGATTTAAATGGAATATTGCTTCCTTTAGTATTTTAATGGATGTGTGAACTCATGGAATTGGACACCCCTTCAATGGTGGAGATTATAGTACATCCAATTCTTTTTCTTTGTTGTTTTTGTTCATGTCGTGTGTGTGTGTGTGTGTGTGTGTGTGTGTGTGTGTGTGTGTGTGCGTGTGTGTGCGCGTGTATGAATCCTTCACAGCCAGACATCCAATATGCTGTTATTCTTTGCTCCTAACTCATTCCATGATGGGATAGCCTTCTTTTCTGATCATAGATTTCTCTGACAACATCTTCTACATTGATTCTACTATGAAATTGTTCAATTGTAATATATTGCAACCTGTTTGTGCTTACCATGTGTTTCTCAATTAGAAATGAGGAGGTATAATCAATGGAGGTATGGGGTCCTGAGATAGGAAAACCTGAGTTCAAATCCAGCATCAGACACTTACTAGCTGCAGAATCCTGGGTAAATTACTTTTCTTCTGTCTGCCTCAGCTTTCTCAACTATAAAATAGGGATAATAATAGCATTTACTTCTCAGGGTTTTTCTAAGGATCAAAAGAGATATTTGTAGAGCCCCTAGCCCCAAACCTGGAATGTAGTAAGTGCTTAATAAGTGCTTGTTTCCTTCCTTTTTTCCCTTCTGTTATCCTTTGGTAGACCTGTAACTTAGATTCTTCAAAGATTATTATATCTCAGGCTTTATAGTAATATAGCATCACCAAAAGATATGTATTGTGTTCATCTTAAACTTCTAGATATGATTTCTAGATATAAACTTCAATATGATTTCCATCAGTCGTTATGAAAAGGTTGATGCTCTTTACAAGATTAACATGAACTCGATGCAATAACTCAATAACTCCACATTGCATCAATTTGAGCACATTCACCCTTGGAATATGAATATGAAATCATATCATGTTATTTGAAGTTGAAGATGTTATTTGTTAATATTCCAATTAAATAAAATGTTGTTGAAAATTTCAATCATTTCATTTCTGGAAAATATGCATTTTTGCCTATGTGTCCAGACTTTAGGAACACACTGTAGATCAAATCGAAATGAGAACAATGCATGAAAAATGGGACATTTGTTAGCATTTTTAAACTATGTATTAGTAATGATAGTAAAGTCACCATAATGGGACTTTAATGCCTCAGATCTGATATTTTGAGTTGTTTACTTGTCTACTATATGAGGAGGTGGAAATGGCAATTAACAAAATGAGGTCAAGAAGAGCAGCTAAATGAGGTAAGCCCACAGGAAAAAAAATCTTTCTGGATATGACCCTATTTTGAAATACTAAAGGACTGATTTTCAATTTACCTCAAAGTGAGATGATAGAGAATGACTTAAAAATCATAAAAAATGTTATTACCAAAAAAAGAGCAATCAAGAGAATCACTGGATGCTTGGTGAGAGTGTAGAGCAAAATTACTGCTTTACGGATTTTCCTTCAACAAAGTATATCACTTATAAAGATTATAGATACCTTTGTTGAACTATACTAAATTATCAGTATCAAAAAAATCTTGCGAGCAAGGAAGTCTTGCAGATATTTCTTTTTGAAGATGATATTGTACCAACATCAAACACCAGAAATTCAAACCTTCCTCAAAGAAATAAAAAACCTAGTCATATACATGATAAATACCTAATGGATAGAGAATGCCCACTTCTCAGATTATGACAGATAAATGGAGTTTATTGAATTAATCCATTTCAAATCTTGGACAGGCACTGCAGAAAGACAATGAGCTAAGTGAAGAGTAGAAAGAAGAAATTAGGCTAGAAGACTGCATTTGGGAAATTTCATAGCATTTAATAATGGCTATCAACATTTTCTCCCCTCATTTTAACAGTACTTTTCTGATGATGTTCTATGACATTGGATACCACACTCCCTAAAGAATCAAAATTGCAGGT
>JAQQSZ010003738.1:0-14359 GCA_028646595.1 Phalanger gymnotis
ACCCTCCAGAGGTTCCCATAGAGTCCCCAAGAAAGTTCCTGAAGATTTATTACCCTGAGGGCACTGCTCTGATATGACAGATTCAGTAATATATTAGTAAAATCCCATCCACAAAGAAATGACTTTTCCTGAATGTGGTCTCGGAGATCAAAACCATGGGAAGGCAAAGGCAGAATCTCTCAAGCCAAAAGATGGCAGGAGACCACAACACTGATAGAGTATCAAAGGTTCCTGGAACTGAGTGCTTGAAGCCCTAGAGACTAAATCCACAGAAAAAATAGTAACAGAGGCACATTGTAGTTGTACGTGATCTCAACCATGGTGACACAGAAGAGTGTGTCAGTAAGTGAGAATAACCAAATAAGTGAGAATGTTTGAAACCCTAGCTTTCTGAAGGCATGTCAAACCTTTACCAAGGTTTGAATGGGTGGACTTTGACCTCTGCTAATACTGTGAGTTATGTATATTATGCAAGTCCAAGGACAAGAGGACTTTCACTCTAGGGATCATAAGTTTATTCATCTTCTAGGAGAAGTCTAGCTCTTAGGATAGTGCCTGAAAATTGGAGATTTGTAACAAACTCTAAAGTGAAGATGATGCAGAAAGGCAACATGAATCTTGTGTGATGTTTTTCATTTTTATGGGGCAAAATAAAGACTGTACTTTATCCAATACGCAATGTTCCCTCAAGTGTTTACATTGGAATATGTTTTTTTCACTCACTGGAGACATAGCCATGAGCTATATTTTGCAATTTTTAGAGGAAACTCTGGTCGGGGCATATTGCATCTCCGCTCTGCCATGATTATTTAGAGAAACCTACAAGCTTGAATGCAATTTATATAAACACAAGCCTTGGGGTGCTGAATCATGAGTTATATAGATAAATAAAAAAAACACACATACACAAGTATATTTCTAGAAATAAGTCTGTCCTTTTTTGTTTCCTGATGCCCTTCACAAAGACATTTGTTAAAGCACCAAGCTGAGGAATGTAAGCAGACACAGGAGGGCTTGGCTGTTTAAAGCACTTAAAAGCCAATTTGCCAGGCAGCTATTTATCAGTGTCATTCATGTACAAGGCGCCCAATAGACTCTCTGTAGAAATTCAGACAACTATTTTGTTCATATTTAGAGATAAAATGGTAGGGGAGGCTTTAGTACCATCTTCTCAAGGGGAGTGCAATAACAATGATAAGGTGGGAGGCTCTCCAAATGCAAAATAGCATTTGGGCTCCCAGAGTTGTTGCTGGGGCTTCTCATTGGGGTTCCAGAGGAGTGGAATGTCGGGGTTCTAGTAGAAACATACAGTGCTATGAATAAAAATTATCTAGTGTCTTTTAATCTACTTAAGACAGTCTTCATTCTTTCTAATCCAGACATACGGCCCAAAGTACCTCCTTCTTGAGACATTTTACTCTGGCTTAGTTTGTCACTATGGCCATGCTATATATGTTGTAGTCATGCTACCAACATCAGATGATAGAATATTTTCTCCCAATTAAAATATCAATACTGCCCCATAGAACATTGAAGGCACAGAACATTCCTTCCCCCTCCCCCACACCCTGTATGATACATGGAGTAGACAAAGACAGTAGTCTTTGTAGGACAGTTACACAAAATATCTTGAAATAGTGTATGGAAAAGCACCCCCTAGGCAGCTACCCGCCAGAAAAAACAAAAACAAAAATACCCCATTTGCTCTTGAGGCTTAAAGAGAGATGAGAAAAAGGCAGCCTTGTCTCTTACCTCCACTTCTGCATTATAAGGTCATGCACAGACATATTATCAGCTGCCACATTCTGAATTCCTATCACTTTCAAGCTTCTTGTTGAGCTGTACTGTGTCAGGGATTCAATGGGGGAAGGAGAAAGAGTAGAGAGGCACGAAATGAGAGACTTTTCTTTCTACTTGTGTGCCATGATAGCTGATTTTGGTACACTATATAGAGTCAGCAAATATTAAAGAGGTCTTGTCCTGTGATTCACAGAAAGTCATCTTTCCTCTCTAATCACTTTGCTTAAGTGACCCCTTTTTAAATTGTCCTTCTAATGATAAAGAGATAAAAAGCTGTAATTCTTAATTAAGCAGTAGGTCTCATCTTGAGAAGGCAGCAGAGTGGTTTCAGTAATTTAGAATGTTATTTAAACTTAGAATGTTACTTTATGCAAATTGCTTATTAGAAATGTGCTTATTAGCACACTTAAGCTATGGTAGGGAGATAACTGAAACAGCCTCATCTTTGATGACTCTTTTCTCTAAATTACATCCTTATCTGTTTTCTTTTTTCTACAAACAGTTAATGGTGTTAATTGATAGTTTTTCTTCTCTTGGAATGTGTAACAGTCTCCAGTGAACTTGACCCTTTGAAGAAAGCTGGCACGTCTAAATTCTAGCTTCAATATTACATGTAATATTGAAATAAAAGCTTATTTTTCATAAATATAGTGTTATACAATTTTGAAGGCCTTAAGAAAATTATGATCAGAAATGTTTAGCTATGATTCCAGAGGGCTTATAATGAAACATATTTCTCACTCTCTGAGATGATGAATTCAAGGTGTATCATGAGATACAGACTTTTAGATATTGCCAATACAAGAATTTGCTTGACTGTACAAAATTTTTACAAGCAACTTGTTTTTCTTTTTTCAGCAAAGAGGGAAGGGGAAGGAGAGAAAACATTTTTTTTTCTAATTGAAAAAATTAAATTAAAAATCAGTATTATAGATTTTTTCGCCTATAACACTGGGCATACTAGATATATGGTAGGCACACCACTACTACCAGATAACAGAATACCTTAATGCAGGTAAAATGTCAAAATTTTTAGGCAGCCCTAGAGAAGGAAGATTAAAGATAGTTTTTAGATCCCTTTAGACCCCTGTAGAACAGGCAGGCATGTTGGGATCTACTTTGTCAGTTTTCAAATTATATCACATAGGAACCAGCCTGGTATGCCAATGATTCAGGCTTTCCTACTTCCAGATATTGCTGGATTCTTATCTAGAATTGTTCTTTCAGCTGACAGAAAAATAAGAATTCAAATTTACTTGAGCCCGCAATGCCAATTATAAGCTTTCAGTTTTACTCTTTTTCAGTTGGTAAAAAATTTGGTAGGGATAAAACCTTTCAACAACTCCAAGTAAAACTTTTACTCACTGTCAGGTTGGAGTTTCTATTCTCTTCTGTGATAGTCAAAACTGCAAGTATACTTTGCCATGGAACTGGAAGTTGATGGAACTGGAGCAAAGTATACATTTGCTGCAGTGCAAAAAAATAAAAGTGTTGAATATGAAGTCAAAGGACCTTGATCTGATTCCCAGTTCTACTATTTACCATCTGTGTGACCTTGGAGGGAAAATCTCTCTGGGAAGTTTTTTCATCTGTAAAGAAAACTTTTAGGTCCCTTCTAGCTTTTAATCTATGATCCTATCATTTTAAAATAAATTTCTAATCAGTCTTTGAATAATTTCTTAGGGCTTCATTCATTCAATAAACAATTATCAGTGTCAGGGCTCCATGCTGGGTATTAAAGGCTTTGCAAATATAAACTGGATGTGGTCCCTGGCTCCAAGAAGCATAGAGTGTAGATGAGGTCTCTAAGTGGTTTCTGTTGGGCTCTGAGATCAAGTATCAAGCCTGGAGGCATGATTGGAATTTCTCTGTAATCTATCAATGGACTTTTGGGGGCCATGGATTTAGTAAAGTCTAGAGAGGAAGGTACTTGATCTTGAATAAGGCAAAGACCTGGACAAGGTAAAGATGAGAATGGAATCATGTAGGAATAAAAAGATAACAGAAAGATAATTTATGATAGTATATCTGTTAACTTTCAAGATGCTTTTCTAATGCTCAAAAATCTTCACTGGCTCCCCATTTCCTACTGAATAGGTATACAGTTCTTTTCTTACTTAGCCTTCAAGTTCTTTTATCTGGATGCAATTTCTAGACTGTTCTACTCCTCCCAGTTTACTTTCTGCTTCAACAAAAGTGGGGTATTTTACCATCCTTTTTCTACCTACATACTCACTACTCCTAGAATAACCTCTACCCACTGCTGCCTTCTAACTACCCACCTATTCTTCAAGGCCCAGCTCAAATGTCATCTCTGTGATGCCTTCTCTTTCATATCTAACTGAAAGTGATGACTCTTCTAACTGATCTTGTTGTAATATATACTCTTTGAATTGGGTTTTGATTCTAATTTTTATAATATTTATCTTTCTAGGGGGAGCCATATCTTATTTCCATTTGCACGTAGGTGAGCCTCTCTTCCTCTGTCCTAACACTTAAAACAATGCATAGCATGCTTTCAGGCATTTAAGAAATGTTTGCTTAATAAATGAGTATAGGTATGATGGGTTAGCTGTACCCTAGGGAAGCACTGCAGTTTGAAAGAATAGTACTGAGTCAGCCCACTGGGAAGCAAGAATTCCATTTCAGAATAATTTTCAATCACTGAACACATTATAGTCCTGACCCCCGACTCTGACTTTCATTGCAATCAAAGAGAGGAACAAAAAGATAGCCAGTTGACAGCTGGCAGATAATTTGCTCTCATCAATATTTTCCTTCTAAAAGGGATTTTATGGAAAGAAATCATGTAAATATCATTTGTGGAACACATTAAAAACTACTAAGAGAAAAGAATGGACTTACCACTACACAAGACCCGAATGTAAGAGCTTGGGAGTATAGATGCTTTATCCTTTAAAATAAATAAATAAAAGCTAAAATTCTGCATTATAACCACTTATGTGAAAGAAATGTTCTTATGCCTGACCAGAATTCACTTCTGTGGGGTACAGAACCTGCTGCATAGAAAAGCCTCCATTTCACAGGCATCAGGTCATTGGAAGTCAGTTTCAGTAGTGACTACTGTTTTCTACCCACGGAGGTGTGAAATGTGACAATTTTAACTGTTAAAAAAATCCAAACCTTCCTTTTTTGATAATAGAGAATCTCCATAGCGCTTATTAAATGTGTAACTGAGCCCAAACCATTTTCAAATGTCACATTCCCTTCTTGTCTTTGAGAAAAAGAAATGTCTAGGGCACTTTTTGAACAATTTGATGTTTTCCTTCTGTTATTAGACTCACTTGAGTTTTTACTCGTTTAAATTACTTAGATTTCTCCTTTCCAGGGACAATATGAAACACAGGCTGATTGAAAGATTCACTAGGAATCAAAGTCATGTTATAGGATTAAATTCAAAATAAATGATGATTTTAATATTTCACATGACTTGATACTAATTTCCCACATAACATCCACTCAGATAGGACAGCTAAGTGGCATAGATAGAGTGCCAGATGTGAAGTCAGGAATATTCAACTCCCTGAGTTCAAATCCAGCCTCAGACATGTACTAGATATGTGACCCTGGGCAAGTCACTTAACCCTGTTTGCCTCGGTTTCCTCATCCGTAAAATAAGCTGAAGAAGGAAAGGGCAAAGCACTACTGTACCTTTGCCAAGAAAACTCCAAATGGGGTCACAAAGAGTCAAACATTGCTGAACTAAAGTTGACCTGCATAGCAAGTATTTCTTTAACAAAACTCCAGCACTACACAATTGTAATAATGTTGTAATAATTTTTAAATACTAATTTAAATTATAATTGTAATAGTTTTTAAATTTTTTCCTTGAATTATTGATGTTCATTATTTCTAATGAGGTAAAGGAGGAGCAAAGATAAATTAGAAGTTCATAACCTAGGATCCACAGTTTCATTAATATATTTTGGGAATCTAGGGACTTTGATGTGAAAAAAAATATGTCTTTATTTTCTCTAGACTCTTACCGAATTTAACATTTCCTTCAATTATAAATGAAAGCAACAAGTATTATTTGGAGAAGGGACCCAGAGGTTTCATCAGATTGCCAAAGAGATCCATGTCACAAAAACCATTTTAAAAAACTGTAGTATATCTATGTAAGACAAAAGAATGGGTCATTAAAACATCTGTATTTAGTTTTGAATTGCCATTCTAATTCTCTTCTGACAAAACAGGTACTCACATTAAGGCCTGATGCAGAAAAAGATGCCCTCGTTCCCCATCATGATCTTTGGATTAGAATTTATGAAACTTCATTTCCCTCTGAAGATAGACAGCATCCTGTGCAAAGCTCTCACCTCTGAATAGCTGTGCTCTGTCAAAGCTGGAAATCAAGTGGTTCGGTTTCAGATGTCTTCCCTGCTGGGCTCTAAACAATGTACAAAATGAGAATACATAGACAGAGGTTGAGGTATTCTGGGGGGGGGGGAATTAAATAGCAAATGTACAGTCATTGATTTTGAAAATAATTTAACATGTCAAAGCCAAAAGGCAAATAGTATTATTCCATGCAATATTTAAGAACTTACTAGGTTATATTAAAAAATACACACACATATACATATATGTATACAGAATTCTCAAACTGCTAATAGCAAATAATGTGCACATGCAACAACTGAAATAGTTTTAGGGAGAAGGGCTAAGATGAGTTGGCCACAAACAATCAGGGTCTTTTCGGACAGATGGTCAGTGAGGTAAGTGAACCGTCCATGAGAAAGTATATCCAGTGGTGGGGAATGGAGGGTGAAAGAGCAAAGTGGCTACCAAACAGGCTCAGTAGCCTCCTTCAACACTACACCTTCCTAGAAACATTTGCTAATGTCAACTCTCTGAAACCCTTCTCCAGTCAGCTGAAGGGTTACCACTTGGCAGATGTCATCCATTGAGGTAACTTCATCCCAGAATTCTAATTGGAATCCACAAACTTCTCCATGTTAGTCTTTCCCCTGTACTAGTGCTAGCTCCAATAATCTCTATGATTCAGTCACTGTCTACCAATATAAAAACTCCTTTCCTCCTCCAATTGATAAGTAGTCAGGGGAAATGAATACATAGTTTTCAGAGGAAGAAATCAGTCTTCAATAGGTATATGAAAAAAATGCTCTAAATCACTATTAATTAGAGAAAGCATATTAAAACAATGCTGATGTATCACCTTCTACCCAGCAAATTGTCTAAAATGACAGAAAAGGAAATTGACAAATGCTGGTGGGAATGTGGGAAAATGCACTGTTGGTGGGAATGTGGGAAAATGCACTGTTGGTAGAACTGTGAACTAATCCAACCATTTTAAGACTAATTTGGAATTATGCCAAAAAAACTATAAAACCATTCATCTCTGACACTGTTAGATCTATACCTCAAAGAGATCAAACAAAAAGGGAAATATGCAGCCTCACATGTACAAAAATATTTGTAGCAGTTCTTTGATGGCAATAATTAGAAACTGAAGGGATGCCTTTCAGTTGGAAAATGACATGGTCCTTAAGAAAGAATTCTAGCCTGTAAACCCCAAGATATCTTGCAAGGTTTCAGCAATCAAAATTTACGTTCCTTTGGGCAAAGCATCCCCAGGTAAGGGTATGACACCCTATGTAGACAGAAGGGAGGGAAGGGAAAGAAGAAAGGAAAAGAGAAATTATGAAGGAGATGATTTTGGAAAAACCAGGGAAGACATATAAACTGATGCAAAGTGAACAGAGCAAAACCAGGAGGATACAATAATAGCAATATTGTAAAGATAATCAACTGTGAAAGATTTAGTAACTGGTCAACATAATGATCCATCAAAATTCCAAAGGATTCATGATAAAAAATGCTATTCACTTTGTCACATTTGAGATAACAAAAGGGTATACACAGGTAGATTTCTGTGGAAGATAACTTTTATTGGGAGGGGCATGCTATCTATCAATAACTGGGCCAATGAATTTCTTACATTTATGCTAAAGACCCTGAGCAAGAAGCAAGAACCCCTTAAGTAGGTTTTAGGGAGTATAGAAGAAAGAACAGATCAGGATAGATGACATCATGGAATTAAGGGCAACATGATTTTTTATAGAGCTGAGGTGCAGAAAACAACATAATTGGTTGAAAATTTGGTAATGGAACCTAGCAATGACTTCCCTTCTCTCTTGAGACTAAGAAGTGCTTTTTGTTTGAGTCCAGGTGTGAGATAATGGCCTAGAGGACAGAAAATCAGACATTCTTGAAAGATAGCCCAACTCCCTTGGTGTTCACACACACTCTCCAAGGTTAGCAAAATTCCTTGAGGCAAGAATAGATCAATGATTTGCAGGAGAGTTAGAGTTCTAAAATTAACACATTATAGGCCAGCTGAATTCTAAACTAAGTTCAAAGACAAAGAACCATGACTTAAGCAGTTAAATGACAAAAGCAATTAATTGTAAATAAGATCAATAAAAAATGATATAGGATCAATCTTAACCTTCTCAATGTCCAAATAGAGAACTGTTGGATTCAGTGCAGATTGAAGCACATTCCTTCTCTTTCTTTTTCTTTTTTCTGAACATGGCTGATGCGGAAATATGCTTTGTATGACTTCATTTGTATAGTGGGTATTGTATCCTTCTTTCCCTTCCTTCCTTTCTTCCTTCCTCTTTCCTTTTTCTCCCTTTCTCTCTCTTTTTCCCTTTTCCTTTCCTCTGTCCATATAGGCTATCATAGGCTTAGATGTGGGCGCTCTGGCCTAAGGAATGTAAATGTCAGTTGCCGAAACCTTGCAAGACATTTTGGGATTTAGATTTCTTAAGGACCATGCTTTAAAGCCAAATCACTCTGGCTCTCATAGATTGGCCAACAATAGATCCCAGGCCAAGCCCCACTTGGTCATTGTTTGAGCCCTAATTGACTTAGAGTGCATGTAAATAGCAATTGTTTCTGTTTGGGCCAGAAACCCTGAGGGCCTTTCCCCTCCTAGATTGATTTTTCTTTTTAACTGAGTAAAAGAGGCCATTCTTTGCCTCCTTTCTTACCTAGCCTTAATCACTGAATGGATGTTGTCTCAGTCAAACTGAGATCTGTTAAAGACCTTCGCTTAAAAAGGCTAGGCTCTCCCACTGCATCCAGGCCCATCTCTAGTTGTCCTGATCTGTTTCTTGCCACTGCACTCAGATGGCTCTGGAGTAGAAAGCGAAGCTGGTGACTTTGAACAGCCCTCTCCTCCTTAAATCTAACTCACATGTAGTGGTTTCACCTCCGCATGTCACGATCCTCTTCGAGAATGAAAGACAAATAACTGTACACATGGCGAATCATACTCATACATGTGGGTGCTCTGCCCAAAGGAATATAAATTTTGATTGCTGAAACCTCACAAGATATCTTGGGGCTTGGGGACTAGGTTTTTTCATTCATGATTTCTTGAAATAGGGCTTTGGAAAATCAGGCTTTGACAAAGCCCTTCAGGATTCAAACGGAACTACTTCACCATGCCTTAAACCCAAATCACTCTGTTTCTCACTGATTAGCCAATAATAGGTTCCAG
This sequence comes from Phalanger gymnotis, assembly GCA_028646595.1. Classification (NCBI taxonomy): domain Eukaryota; kingdom Metazoa; phylum Chordata; class Mammalia; order Diprotodontia; family Phalangeridae; genus Phalanger; species Phalanger gymnotis. The sequence continues at coordinate 9,353 of JAQQSZ010003738.1, forward strand.
CCTATTTCACTAGTTTCACTAGTTCATTGTTGGGGTTTGGTGGCTCAGAGTAAGTGTAAATAGCAATCATTTCTGTTCTGGCCAGAAACCCTGAGGGTCTTCCCCTCCCAGTTTGATTTTTTTTTTTTTTAGTAGACAAACTAGGCCATCTTTTGCCTCATTTCTTATCTAGCCTTAAAACACTGAATGGGTGTTGCCTCAGACAAACAGACCTGGGAAAGACCTTAGATTAAAAAGGCCAGGGTCTCCCACTGCATCTGGGGTCATCTCCTGTCATCCTAACCTATGTATTGCCACGGGACTCAGATGACCCTGGAGGAGACAGTGAGGCTGATGACTTTGCACAGCCATGCCTCACTTAAATCCCATTCAATTTCAGGTGAAAACATCACCGTCCTGGTGTCATTGGTCCTCTTCAAGAACAAAGGACAAATAACAATCTGGGTATCACATTTTTTTCTTTCTCAACAGATGGAGGAGAGGAGGGAGGGAGAGAAGTTGAACCTGAAAAAAAAATTTTAATTAATTTTTTTCCCCTGAATACTTTTGTGCTTTTATCCCTATCCATCTCAGATCATTCCAGCCATACTCTCATCCTATTAACTTCCATCTCTTAAAATCCCTGCTTTCTTTCAAAATTCAGCTGATGTACCATGTTCTACATGAAATTTTTGCTGATTTTTCCCAGCTGTTAGCACCTCCCTACCAAAACTGCCTCACATTCATTTCGTATACATTCTTTATATACTTATGCATGCACATGTCTCTCCATTGGATTATGAGATCCTTAAAAGCAGGGACTTTTTGCCTTATACTTATCCCCAGATAGTGGCTGGCATATAATATGCATTTTATAAGGGGAAGGGAATGAGAATTTATGTGTCAGGCATTGTGCTAAGCAATTTACAAATATTATCTCGCAAATACCAACTGATTAATTGATCAACCACAGTTTGCTTCCATTGTGCCCTTTAGAACTCCTGCCCTTTGTCAATATAATCCCCATTAAAATAGGTCACTTTTTGTACCTTTTAACAATCTTTTGGAGTTCACTTAAAATTTACTTTCTCCTTAAAGAATCCTACCTTCTGCAAACTCCTTCAGTGCTGGTTTCTATTCTTAAGCTTTCCAACACACCAGGTGAAGCTGGCGTATATCTTAATACTCTCTGATACTTCTGTACCCTCTCTCTCTCTCTCTCTGACACCATCACTCAAAAACCTCACCTCTATTAAAGCTCCATGCCACTCTATCCAGATCCTTGTTGTAGTTAGTGACCAGCCTCTGGGTCACTCTCTCTCCTTTCCTAAGGAGTTCAGGGCCTCCCTGCCCCCACCACTGCCCCCCACCCCCAGTCTTCTCTACCTCATTTATTGTTCTCATCCTTGGTGCCTCGAGTATGAACACTCCTGGGTGCTTTCTGGGCACGTGTGATAGAGGACCCTATTCTCCACTTTGCTTCAGAGCCTGTGTAATTATTCTATAATTGTTTCTGATCTACTTACTATGTGGTAAGTAAAGGATATTTGACTAGCTCCTGAGTCAGAACCAAAAGTACATACAAGAGGCCTCAACTTGTTCTTTGTCCTTCACTGGGGCTCTAGGGAGCAGATGAGTTGCTGTAGATCTCTAGGTCATTCTGGGAGAGGTAGCACCAGTATCAAGGGCTTACCTTCCTCCTTTTAGTAGACATAAAGGCAGCTGGGTGACCCAAAAGATAGAGGACTACCGCTTGAATTAGGAAGACCTGAGTTCAAATACAGCCTTAGACCGAGACTATCAGGCTAACGCAGAAACAGGGGCCACTAAACCATACAGACATAAGGGTCTCTATGAGCCATAGCTAGGTGATGGAGTAGATAGAGCACCAAGTCTAGATTCAGGAAGACTCTTCCTCCTGAGTTTAAATCCAGCCTCAGACACTTCCTAGCTGTGGGACTCTGGGCAAGTCACTAAACCTTGTTTGCCATAGTTTCTCATCTGTAAAATGAGCTTGGAGAAGCAAATGGCAAGCCATTCCAGCATCTTGGCCAAGAAAACCCCAGATGAGGCCATGAAGGGTTGGACATGACTAAGATTACTGAACGATAACACAGACCACATGTTGACTTAGAAAATCACATATTAATATTATCTGTGTTTTACTGTATTTTTACTTATTTTGTTAAATATTTTCCAATTACACTTTAATCTGATTCAGGCTTCACTCAGCCATGTGTTTAAACTTTCTGCCTTAGACACTTACTGGCTGTGTGACTCTAGGCAAAGTCAGTTAACTTCTGTCTGCCTCAGTTTCCTCAAATGTAAGATGGGCATAATAACAGCACCTATCTCCCAATAACCCTCCAAGAGTTGTTGTGAGGATCAAATGAGATAATATTCCTAAAGCATTTTGCAAGCCTAAAAAGTGATCTGTAAATACCGGGATAATGTTGTTGTTTGTCCTTATTTCTCGAAGAGGAACATGATGTCAGGAAGAGTATACCATGACATCCAGGTGAATTGGATTTAAATGAGGGAGGACTGTGCAATGTCACCAGCCTCACTTTCTCCTCCAGAGCCATCTGGGACAATTGGCAAGATATAGATCAGGACAACTGGAGATGGCCCTGGATACAGTGGAAGACCATGGACTTTTTAAGCTAAAGTCTTTAACAGGGTTCAGTTTGACTGAGGCAAAGCCCATTCAGTGATTAAAACTAGGTTAAGAAAGGAGACAGAGAAGGGCTTCTTCACCTATTTAAAAACATAAGCTAAGAGGGGAAGACTCTTAGGATTTCTGGCCAAAATAGAAAGAATTGCTATTTGCAATTGGCCCTGCCAATCGAGGCCCAAACAGTGATCATGTGGGGCTTGACCTGAGACCTTTTGTTGGCCAATTGGAGCCAGAGTGACTTGGTTCAAGGCATGGTCCTTAAGAAAAAAGGATTATCGTGGTAATGACGATGCTGCCATAAGCACATGGCCTTGCTGTTGCTTCTTTCTCTGTTGTTCCTAATCTTTTTTGCTGTGAGAAGAAGCTTGTGTGAAGAAGTGTGAGAGATGAAACAGATTAAACCTCAACCTTTTGAGCTTCCAAAAATCCAGAGAGCAAGCTCTCAAAGGCGTAGTAATGGTAGTTAATACCAGAGTTTGTGGGCAGCTGAACCTGGTAAGGAGCAGAGCCCTGAGTGAGTTGTTTGACCCAGAATAACAGTAGATCAAAGAGATCTGAGAGAGTGTGATTTCCTCTATGTTGAATCCAGAAAGGAACTTGGTGGGGGCAAGTATTTACTAGCAACTACCTCAAATTTTAAGTCCATCCTCCCCCGGGGCTTGAGATGGTATGAGGGAAAGTATGCTCTTGAGGGTTGGGAAGAAATATTTATACTCTATTTTGGCTATACCTTCTCAGTAGCTATCCTTTTTACAAAAGCTCATTGATGCTGATTGGCTTAAGAGCAAGCACCTTGGCAAAGGTAGGATGGCCTGCTAGGAGAGGTTCTTTGATCTGCTTTTGAAGGAAAGATAGCCTTAAAGGGATTAGCAATCTTCTTTTAATTACATTCGCTAGTCCAGGGGAAAGGTCAGTACCCTGAAGGTGGAGAAAATAGAAGCAGAGAAATTAACAGAAAGATCAACAGAGGTCCAACTTGTCTGAACAAAGTAATACAACCACCTAGGTACACCCCTGGATTGGGAGAAATCACAGATACATCTGAGTAGTTGGGGGGCTCTGAACAAACAGCTACTTAGAGTCCCATCCAGGGAATCAAAAAGTCTTTCTCATGAGCAAATCTCCAAAGCAACATGCCAACCTCAGAATATATATACACTTCTCAGAGCTAGAAGGCATCACAACCCTCCTGACTCAGTGCCTAATTAGCTTAGTACCAACAGGTTTCAAAGCCTTCCTGCAAGAAAGCTTTCCAGTAAGCAAGCCTCCCCCTAAGCAAGCTCCTCCTTAGACAAGTTTCTCCCCCAGTGGGCTGTATGTGACTTAGGATGTATCACAGCTGTGATTCAACACATGTGGTCACTTAGGCCTAATAATGAATGGGGAAGATCTTCCAATTCCATTAACATTACAATTGGTTTAAAAAATGCCAGAGGTGCTAGTTACTGGGCTAATCAATGACATAAGGGAGAGTAATTGCAAATAGTGATTGATATTGGGAGAATATACAAGACTGGGGACTTGAACTGATCCCATCAGAAGGATATTCCCCCAAATCATCAGGGGTACTCTTAGGTCTCTGAAGGGGAGATCTAATTAGCCTTATTCTCAGGGGAATCAACTCAATGTGAGAGTTGAGATAAAGACAGTCAGAACTTATAAAGGTTACATACGGATGTCACTTTGAAATCTCTGGTCTCTTATTTAATTAATTTCCTCAATTTTCTTGACCTCTGTTTCCACATTGCTCTACTCTAGTCTTCCCCAGGAGTGATTATGTATTAGACTTCACCATAACCTATAACTTCTCACTTCTAAAACATTTGAAATTTAATTCATTCCCTACATTGCTGTCAATTTGATATAATCCTGAGGAGCAGATCAGACCATGTCACCCATCTGCTCAATAAGCTTCTGTTGTTACAATCTGCTAGCAGCTGCTGTAGGGGTATAAGACCCACCAACAACCAGCACACAGAAAGCTGCCAACACGAGTTCTTTTGATCTGCTTTACTAAGGAAAGCAACGTTAAAGGGTTAACAATCTTACTTTAATCTAACATATAAATATTATTCACTCAGCTCAGGGGGAAAAGATAGCACCCTGAGCTTCAGAGCAAATACAAACAAATTACAAACATCAACAGACAGACCTTGTCTGATTCAAATCTCAATGCATAGTTACCAGAGTTTAACGAAGTCTGAACAGAACATCTGGATTTAACAAGCTGGAGGGCTCTTAATTACAGCTGCCCAGAGTCTCCACATCAGCACTCTGCCAAGAGTGAGAGCCCTTGCAAATAGCTCTGTTCTAGCTTTTTATACCCTCTTTAGCTGTCATTAATCATCATC
>JAQQSZ010003739.1:0-14358 GCA_028646595.1 Phalanger gymnotis
AAAACAACCATTTATTAAGTTCCTACTATGTGTCAGTTACTATGCCAGAACTTTACAAATATTATCTCTTTTGCTCTTTCAACCAACCATCAGAGGTCAGTGGTATTATCCCCATTTTAAATTGAAGAAATTGAGGCAAATATAGATTGTCACTTTCCCAGGTTCCCATAGCTAGTAAATGTCCAAGGCTGTATTTAAACTCAGATCTTCCTGACTACAGGTACAGCAATCTATCTACTGGGCAACCTACCTGAAATTATGCCACTCAACCCTCATGTTTTGCTTCCACAGGGCTATCAGAACAAAGTAACAAAAAATACATTTTATCGATTTGTATAAGGCCAATAATTAAGCTGTGGAAAATAACAATCAACATTATTTTATTCATTCAGACAATCATCACAGTATTACAGATTTGGAGCTGAAATGAACTTAGATGTCATTAAGTCAAACACCTCATTTTATAGATGAGGAAACTGTGGTAAATAAGTCAAATTACTTGCCTATGGACACATGACAAGTAACAGCCTAAAGTGGAATATGACCGATATCATCTTGACTCCAAGGTGACTACCAAAAAAAAAAAACTAAGTACCTACTCTGTGCAATGTGCTGTATTATGTACTAGAAATATGACAAGATAAATGGTTTCTGCTAAGTTTATCTTCTCCTAGTTAGATATGACTTGTTTCCAAATAAATATAATAGAAAGTCAAAGGGGCAAAAGAAAAACAAGACAAACTATTCTAGTAAGTCTTGAGGATGGAGAGAACACTAACATTTGGGAGTGTGAGAAATCAGGAAAGATTTCTTGGAAAAGATGAGACCTTTTTAAAGTCAACCTTAAAGGAAGCCAAGGTATCTGAAAGGTAGAAATGAGATGGGAATGTTGGAGTCGTATTGTGGTAATAAGCATGCTCTCAGGCCATAGTTTTTCCTTGCTGGGATGCATGATTTCATTCACTTTCCTGCATACTTAGAAAACATATGCAAATACCATGTTAATGTTAGGGAATAGCCATTCAACAAGCATTTATTAAGCACCTAGATATATTGCTAAGAGCTCAGCCTGGTACAAAGAAAGGCAAAAATACAGTCTCTATCCTCAAGGTGGCATGGAACAGAAGATTTTATAGAAACGGGTTATATGATGTGCTCATCATCAACTTAGTACACATTTTTAAAAAATGAAAAACTGGACCTGAACTTCACTTGTTAAGCTTTAGTTGACTAAAGCATTTTCTTGAATATATATTAATTGGGAATATGTTTTTCCAGCCTCAGAAACACTTCTTAGAAGAAGTGCCCTTAGAACAGTAGTGTTGGTCTCTCCAAATAAAGAAACCTCTGGAGATGATTCTTAGAGTGAAGCACCAAAGGAATTCCAACTGATAGATTATTTTTGACAACATTTTCGAGTTGAAAAAAATAACCCAGATCCTGCCAGTAGAAACTAGGCTGTTCAAATGGTAGCTGATTTGTGGCCATATGTTTATTGTGCAACACATTCAAAGAACAGGCATTTGACAAACAATTATTCAATGAATACTCAAATGAATGAATCACATGTATGATTCCATATGTTAGACTTTGGGGGTAAATGCCAAGATGTTGGTTTCATTTCAAATGATTCCCCCCACCCTACAGGCTATAGTAGAGTAGAACAATCTCCAAACACATAGACAACATACACAAGTCCATTAATTAGTCTCTCTACTTCTGGCCTCTCTACATTTTAATCCATCCTATACAACTGCCAAAATAAACTTCCTAAAGCATAAATTTTCCCATGTCAATCACTTGCTTAAGAAACTTTAATGGCTTTCCCTAGGATAGGGTTTTTTGTGTCATGGGCCCCTTTGGCAGTTTTCAGAAATTTATGTACCCCTTCTCAGAATATTTTTAAATTATTAAAGGAAATTCTAAATTCAGGTAGAAGCTAATGAAAATAAAGATCTATTTTTTCCCTATCCAAGTTTTTGGACCTGGTGAATTGTATGCATGATAACAATCCCTAATTAGAATGAGATACACACTCCTCGGTTAGCTACTGAATTAGTCCTTCATAGTTGAGCTTTAACCTACATTATTCCCATTCATGGACTCTACCTTCTAGCCAAAATAACTGATCCTGAATTCACTATTCCATCTCTCTCACTCATCTGGCTGGCTCTTCCCAAAATCTGAAGAGCATGACCTCCTCCCATCTTCTCACAGAATCCTCAATTCAGATCCCCTTCTCGTTAGTGCTGACTCACTAAATTATCTAGCACAGAGGTTATCACATTAAATGTATTCCCCAATAAGAGGCAAACTCATTGAGGGATGGAATTATTTGGGGTATGTTTTTGTATCCCTAGCACCCAGTAGGTACTTATTAATGCTTACTGAGTTGAATTATATTGGTTTTAATTGACCAGAGGCCCATGGACAAATTACTCTTGCGATTCTTTCTTTTTTATATTATTTATTTATTTTTTTAGTTTACAACATTCATACCACAAGCTTTTGAGTTTTAAATTTTCTACCCCTCCGTCTCTTCCCCTCCTCACCCAAGACAGCATTCAATCCAATATAGGTTCTGCATATACCTTCACATTAAACATATTTTCACATTAGTCATGTTGTAAAGCAAAATTATAACCAATGGAATAAGTGGTTCTTTCTTATATAATATATTGGATTTTATTTTTTTACTGAGTGGTCAGCAAGTATTTCTTAAGCACTTACTATATACCAGGAACAGTGCTGAGTGCTTGAGATACAAAGAAAGACAAAAGAATTGCTGTCCTCCAATGGAAGAGAAAACATGTTAATAACTAGTTATATACAAAAGATATAAAGTAGATGGAAAATAAACTCAGAGGGCAAGGTACTTGCAACAGGAGATGGAGGGAGGTGGAAAAGAGGGACAGAAAGGCATCTAAACAAGGTCAGATTTGTGCTGTCTTGAAGGAAGCCATGGAATCTAAGAGGTAGAAGTGAAAAGACTGAACTTACTGGTGTGATGGACAGCCAGTTCAAAGTCACCAAGAAGGAAGATGAAGTATTATGTATGAGGAATATTAAGGAGGCCAATGTGACTGTATGGTACAGTAAGCAAAGAAGATCAAAGTCTAAGTTTGGAAAGGTAAGATGGTACCAAATTACAAGAAAGTTTTAAATGTTAAATGGAAGATTTTAGATTTGGTCCTCTATGTAAGAGATGATAATAAAAAAAAACCTGAACTGTAGACAATATAAAATATTTTAGAGTCTAGACACCAAGACAAACCTAGGAACTATATGAACACAATTGCAAAACACTTTTCACACAAATAAAGTCAGATCTAAAAAATTGAGGAAATATCTATTGTTCATTAGTAGGCTGAGCTAATATGATAAAAATGACAATTCTACCTAAATTAGTTTACTTATTCAGTGTCAAACCAATCAAACTTGTAGGATTATTTATAGAGCTAGAAAAAATAATAACAAAATTCATCTGGAAGAACAGAAGTTCAAGAATATCAAGGGAATTAATGAAAAAATGCAAAGGAAGGTGGTCTAGCTATACCAGATTTTAAACTGTGTTATAAAGCAGCAGTCATCAATTTTCGATATATGATCATATCATAGCTAGTTTGGTGCTAGCTAGGAAAAAGTGGTGGATCAGTGGAATAGGTTAGGTACACAAGACACAGTAGTCAATGACTATAGTGATCTACTATTTGATAAACCCAAAGACTCTAGGCTCTGGGATGAGAACTATTTGACAAAAACTGCTTGGAAAACCAGAAAATAATATGACAGAAACTAGATATAGACCAACATCTAACACCCTATAACACATAAAGTCAAAATGGGTACGTGATTTACACATAAAAGGTGATACCATAAGCAAATTGGAAGAGTAAGGAATAGTTTACTTGTCAGATCTATGGAGAAGGGAAGAATCTATGACCAAACAAGAGGTAGAGAACGTTATGAAATGCAAAATGGATGATTTGGTTTATAGTAAATTGAAAAGGTTTTGCACAAACAAAGGCAATGCAACCAAGTTTAGAAGGGAAACAGAAAGCTGGGAAACAATTTTTACAGCCAGTGTTTCTGACAAACAATTCATTTCTAAAATGTGTAGAGAACTGAATCAAATTTATAAGAATACAAGTCATTCCCCAATTGATATATGGTCGAAAGATATGAACAGGCAGTTTTCAGATGAAGAATTTAAAGCTATCTATAGCCTTATGAAGAAAATGCTCTAAATCACTATTGAATAGAGAAATGCAAATTAGACAACTCTGAAGTACCGCCTCACACCTATCAGACTGGCCAATATGACAGAAAAGGAAAAAGATAAATGTTGAAGATGTGGGAAAATTGGAACACTAATCCATTGAGGGTAGAGTCGTGAACTGATCCAACCATTCTGGAGAGCAATTTGGAACTATGCCCAAAGGGCTATAAAACTGGGCAAATCCTTTGATCCAAGAATACTACTTTTAAGTCTGTATCCCAAATAGATCATTAAAAAGGGGGAAAGGGGCACATTTACAGAAATATGTATAGCAGCTCTTTTTCATGGTAGCAAAGAATTAGAAATTTAAGGAATGTCTATCAATTGGGGAATGACTGAACAAGTTGTGGTATATCAAGGTAATGTAATACTATTGTGCTATAAGAAATGATGAGCAGGCAGACTTCAGAATGGAAAGACTTACATAAAGTGATACTGAGAGAAGTGAGCAGAATCAGGAGAATGTTGTATACAGTAACGGCAACATTGTGTGATGATTAACTATGATAGACAGTTCTCAGCAATACAATGATCTGAGACAATTCCAAAATACTCATAATGGAAAAAATGCTGAGAAAGATCTGTAAAGTCTGAATGCAGATCTAACCACACTATTTTCTCTTTTTAGTGTTTTCTGATTTTTTTCTTGTTCTGATTCTTCTTTTGCAACATGACTAATGTAGAAACATGATTGTACATGTATAACCTATAACAGATTGCTTTCCAACTTGAAAAGGGGGGAAGAGTGGGAGGGAGAAAAATTTGGAACTCAAAATCTTATAAAAGCGAACATTAAAAACTATCTTTAAAACATGCGTTTGGGAGAAAATACAATGAAGTAGGAATTTTTTAAGTTAGAATTGGGCAAGTGGAAGCTAATGACTCTATAAGACATCAAAAATCAATCAAAGAAAATCAAAAGAATGAAAAATAATACAAGAAAATGTAAAATACTCATGGGAAAACAACTAACCGGAAACTTAGATCCATGAAAAATGATGTCAGAATCACTGGACTACCTGAAAGCCATATTCAGAAAGAGAACCTGGACATCATCTTTCAAGAAATTAAAGAGGAAAACTGTCCTGATATCCTGGAACCAGAGGGCAAAATAGACATTGAAAGAATCCACTGATCAGCTCGGGAAAAAGATCCCAAAATAAAACCTTCAAGAAATATTATAGCCACATTTGAGAACTATCAGGTCAAGTAAAAAATACTGCAAGTGGCCAGAAAGAAACAATTCAAGTATCAGGAAGCCACAATCAGGATTACACAGGACTTAGCAGGTGTAACATTAAAGGTTTGGAGATCATGGAACATGATATTCTGGAAGGCAAAGGAGGTAGGACTACAACAAAAAAATCGCCTACCTGGCAAAATTAAGCATAATACTTCAAGGGAAAAATGGTCATTTGATGAAATGGAAGGATTTCAGGCATTCATGAATTGACCAAAACAAAAACTGATCTCTAATATCAAAAACCAAGAGAAGTCTAAAAAAGGTAAAAATGGAAAAGAAAACATAAGCAATTCAATGGAGCTAAACTGTTTACTTCCCTACACGGGAAGATGATAATTGGAATTCTTAAATATTACACCACTAATAGTACAGCTAGAAGGAATATACCTAGAGAGAATAGGTATAAGATGAACTGGAGGGAATAACATAAAAAAAAATTATGGGATGAGAAAGAGGAATATACTGGAATCTCAAAGAAGAGAGAAGTAGAATGAGGTAAATTAGATCAAGTGACTGTGGTATGATCCCAAGGCGTAAGAAAATCAAAGATAGGAAGATAGGTCACATTCTACCTTCCCTACCATCCCCAATCCTGGACCTTTCTCCAACCTGTAGGATAGAGCTCTAGACCCTGAGTCAGGAAGACCTGAGTTCAAATACAACCTCAGAAACTTACTAACTCTGAGATTATGAGCAAGTCACTTAATTTCTATCTGCTTTAGTTTTATCAGCTATAAAATGGGGATAATAATGGAACTACTGTAAGGATTGTTGTGAGGATCATGAGTTAATTTGTAATAAATATTTAGCACAGAGCCTGGAATATAGGAGGTACTAATCAATGTTTGCTCCTTCCCTACTTACCTCAAGATTTGTATTTATGGATGATACAAAACTTACATAAAATAAATTCAAGAGTACCGAAAGAATAGTTTGCTTATTATGGTACAGAAACCCTCTTACTCTCACTCTAAAATTATTGACAGAAATTTTATTTTAGTGAGGACAATGTGATTGAATATTCTGCATTTTTTAATCAACTCAACACTTAGTAATACAGTGATTTGAAGGTCTAAATCCATGTTTTGATAGTTGTCATAGCTTAAAAAGATACCTCACAAAGGCACATAGATCTGAAAGGAAGAAGTACATAATTCACTTAGCTCATGAAATCATGATATTCATTTTTCAATACCATCTATCAATTATGCAAAGGTTTTTGTTGAAATTCAGATAATAAATTTCCATCATCCCTGATATCAATCAGCTATTCTTACAAACTAATTGGAAGGCATTAAATTTTAAAATTTTTAATAAATCTGTTAAAAATCCACCGACACTTTATCTGGAAGATTTTTAAATAGATTAGAAATCTCTTTTTAATTTTTTTATTTGAAAAATCACAAGATTTATAATCATTGTTTTCAGCAACCAGAAAAGAGAATAATGAAGATACAGTGATTACCAATGTTGCAACCCATTTATGCCTGCTCATCCTGTGCTGTTTGCTGTCCTCCCAGGAGGAAGCTAGAGGATGGAGTGACTTTTACTCATCAATCACTGCTCTAGAATTCAAGAAGGAATGGAGATGGGGTGGGGAGGGAAGAGGGTTTTGCCTGTGTAACTACTCTGGGTACCTAGATCTTGCTTAGATTATAAACAACCCTGAGGAGTTGATGCCCTAGGCAGAAAGAAAAAGGATTGGGATTTGCAAAACTAGGGAGGTCGGGGGGCAAATGGGGTGGTGTTCATGATTATGGGTAAGAGGAAGGTATAATTAAGTTGGAGAAAAGCTTCAGGATTGGAGATGATAGAAAAGGTAGAATATGACCTATCTTCCCATCTTTGAATTGGTTACACCTTGGGATTACGCCATAGCCACTTGAGACGCAGAGCCCTCATTTGCATATGACCAATCTAGAAGGCATGTGTGCTCAAGAGCTCAGTTCCCCTAAGTAAAGCAATGTATACCCTATCTCTTTTAGCGCTTTTAAGTGAAATCCAAGTGTAAAAGACAGAAGAGCAGAAAATATCATTTTCTTTGATATCCTCTCTCCTCCATCTTCCTGAACCTTGCCAGTACTTCAAAATCCGAAGTCCACCCTCCCGACTGGTATCACACAAATTGTACCATTCTTAAAAGCTAATTTTGTATTCATGGTGGTTCAGGCTGATTCTGATTTCTGCTTTCTAATCATACTTGCTCCTATCCTTCAAGACCCTTCATGTAAATGTAATAAGCTTATTCTGGAAGGTTTAAAATGATCCTAAATAGAAAAGCGATACAATGCTACAAAAGACAGCAAGGTTATACAGAGATCCTTGGGAGGATTTAAAATGTGATTTAGTTTGGCAAATTGAAAATTAATACATTGTAGAGAAAAGGGAGCAAAATACTAATCTCCAAATGTCAGGAGAAGCCCAGAGAATCATGTTGTCAAAGGAAAATGGTCATGAAGAAGATGAAAGAGAGTAGTAGAAACTAGCTTACATTGTGTTATTAAAATTTCTTTCCAAGGCTACTTTGACCTCTGTATAAGGATTCATAATATAAGAACATTTCAGTTGAGGTATGCATAAGACTGGTTTGGGGAGGAAAACGTATCAGTGAACTTGTCAGTGATAAAAGAAGGAAGAATCATTGGCTCAGGAAAAAGGGGTGTGTGTGTGTGTGTGTGTGCACGTGTGTGTGCGTGTGTGTGTGTTTCAATCTGAATGTGTGATTTTATAAGTATAAGGAACTCCCAGTTCCTTATCCCATAAAAGATCCTTGCATTGATATAAATCAGCAACTTTTCTGTTACCTAATCACAGGATGACAAACATAGAGATGAAAGTGATCTTAGAGGTCATCTGACTCAGTTCCTCTGTTTTATAGATCAAGAGAAATAGAGGCACAAAGATGTGAAAGAGGGATAGATAGATGATAGAAGACAGCAGACAGATAGATGATAGATAATTTACTAAGTACTTACTATATGCCGGTTATTGCATTAAGTGCTAGGGATTAAAATATGAGCAAGGTGGCAAAGACTTAGAGACTGAGGAGGTGCTCATCATTTGGGGAGTGGAGGAATAGGTTAGGGTATGTAAGGATGATAGAATATTGTTGTGCTATGACAAATTTTGAAGGGGTGAGTCTCAGAGAAAGCTGGGAAGATTTGTATGAACTGATTCAGAATGGAACAAATATAACCAGAAGAACAATTTATATAGTGACGATGATGTAAAAAAAACTTAGGAAGTCATAGAAGCATAATGACTAGCCCCAATTCCATAGGACTCATAAGGAAACATGCAATCCACCTCCTGACGGAGGTGAAGAAACGTGTTTTTACGTGTATAGATAGATTCAGAGATGTGCATGCGTGAATACATACACATACATATGTTGTTGTTCTGTTGTGTCCAACGCTTCATGACCCCATGGATCATACTAACCAAGGGGTTTTCTTAACAAGATACTGGAGTGGTTTGCCATTTCCTTCTCCACTGGATAAAGGCAAACGGAAGTTAAGTGACTCGTTCAGGGTCACATAGCTAGTGTCTGAGACTGGACATGAATTCACACCTTCATGATTCCAGGCTTAGCCACTATCCACTGAGCCACCTAATGGCCTACACAGACACACATATGTGTGTATACATATATATATACACATATATATGCATGTATGTATATATGTATGTAAATGTGTGTATACACATATACGCATATACATATATACTATTGAATATGACCAATGTGAATATTTGTTTTGCTTGTCTATGTTTTTAATTTTTTCTTTTTTTCTAGATTGGGTGTGAGTGGTAGCAAAAGAAGGTTGACTTTAGCTTATTGAAAAAAATTAAAAACATAAATAAATACATGTAAGCAAGAGAATTCCTTTCCTTAAGGAGTTTATGTCCTAATGGATTAAGACAACACATGGAGTGAAGCTGATGGGGTGGAGTTGGTACCCAGCAGCTTGCTTGGTGATAGTCATGAATCAGAGGACAAAATTCTGAAGAGAGAGATGAAGAAAGTGTAGGCAGGTAGAAAATAATATCAGGGCCAGTTCTGGGCAAAAATGTGTGAAAGCTTAGCTATCAGAAGCTTATTTTCCAGGGATGGTGTGTGAGGTTCCTGACTAAGGGAGATGAGGATGATGACCTGAATCCAATAATGAGTAATTGGCCCAAGGACGTAAAGATAGTTTTAAAAAATTGAGTTGAGATTTGAACCCAGTGTTAATTCCAAATCCAATTGTCTTTCCCTAATAACATATGTCACTTTATGTGACATTGAACTTCCCCAAGCTGTCGTGCTATAGCTTTCCTCCCTTTCTCAGCTAAACTAGGAAAGGTTGCCTACATTCATTTTGCTTTGTTTCATTTTGTTTTGTTTTGTTTCTCTCCTTCCTCACCTCTCACTCACTTCTCACCCATTGGCAGTCTGGCTTCTGTACCCACCACTCAGCAGAAAATGTTCTCTCCCCCATCCTAACTCAAATGGTGAATGCTGGCTCATGGTGTGAGGCGAAAGGAATATGCACTTAATAAGAGCACTTACTATGTTTCTGGTACTATGCTAAATGCTTTCTAAATATTATCTCCATTAAACTTCATACAACTCCGTGAGGTAACTGTTATTATTATCCCCATTTTATAGATGAGAAAACTGAGGCAAATTCCTATTAAGTGATTTGACTGGGTCAAATATTTGTGGCCGGATTTGAATTCAGATCTTTCGGATTCCAAACCCAGTGTTCAATATATCTGCCATTAGCATTTAGCAAGGGTGGTGGTGGTGGAACAGGAGGGACTGGGAAAGGCGATAAGACTTCAACTAAATCTTTGAGTAAGGAAAGCAGAAAAGTTAGAAGGAGGAGGTAAGCATTCCAGGAATGGGAGATAGCCATCAAAAAGGCATGTTGTTGGGACATGGAATGTCCTGTTCATGGAAGAGCAAGGTCGGTGAGGTATCACAGGATCTGCCGACTGGAGTAAAAAGAAAGAACATGGGAAAGAAGGGAAGAGGTCAGGAATCAAAGGACTTCAAATGCTAAACAATTTAAACATAAACAGTGGTTATAAGACACCACTAAAGATCATTGGCCCAGTGGGTGGCAGCAGCGGTGTAACATATTTATAACTGTGCTTTAGGAAAAATCATTTTGACTGATGAGTGGAGAATGACTTGGATTGAAGAGAAGCTTGAAGCAGAAGACTAAATATCAAGCTGTTATAGTCATCGAGGCACAAGATGATGAAGGCCTGCACCAGAGTGGTGGCTAGGTAAATAGAAAAAAAGGGGACATATTGGAGAAATGTTATGAAGAAAATGACAAGACCTGGCAACAGACTGGATTTTTGGAATGAATGTAAGAAATAACTTCTTTTGTCCAATGCCCTAATTTAATAATTTAATTTAATAATCACATTGTTCATAGCTACAGAATTTTACAGTTGACAGATTACCTTCCCCCAACAGCTCCATGAAATAAGTAAGGAAAATATAATTATCTCCATTCTACAAATGAATAAAGTCCAGAGAACTGAAAAGACACATTCATATGGTGTCATCCAATGGAGCTAATTTGAGCCAATGGGAAAAACTTCATTGTATCATTTGGAAAATGTTGTTATATTGTTTGAATATAACTTTGTGTGTCTAGCTATTGCTTAACCAATGATATGTGGGACAATAAGTCTTGTTGACCCCAGAAATGCTCCAGGGGAGCCAGAAACTATTAAAAGGAATATTTGGACTCTATCTAAGTCTTGTTTTGGGTTCATGCAATAGCTTGAGCTTAGGCTTCACCCTCCCTTTATTTAATGTTCATACTTACCTGATGAAAGACATCTAGAGAAATCTATGTGCCTTATCTGGAAACTGCCTATATGCAAGCAACTCAGAGTTGTCTATATAATACAAAACTCACTCAAGAGGGAGTTGGCCACACTTTTTCTGACTCTCTGCCCTCTGCTGGGTGGTTGATACAATTATTGCTAAAAACCTTTTTAAGTTTAAGGTGTGTCTTTAACTGACAAATCTCATTCAGGAATCAAATTCAAGTCTTTTGGCTGTGAGTCTGGTATGCATATCATACGATCTTCCACTTGCAAAATGAAGTTTGTTAAAACCATCCTACCTCTCTTCCCAAAGAGCTATTGTGAGGGTCAAATTAAAATGGGTGTGAAGCCCTTTTGAAAAATACAAAGTACTATCCGCACATGTCACCATCATAATCACCATTATCATTGGTTATCATTGTTTTTAGCCAATGACTCAGAAGAGTTAATTTTCATAACCTTCATTTTATTTGGCTTATATTGGCTTATCATTTGTAATCGATGCCCTATATATTTTCCTCTCTAGCCTATGCTGCAATTGTTCTCATATTATTATTAGTAGTAATAATAATGATAATAGTTAGCATTTGTAGACTGCTTACTAGGTACTGGGCTAAGCACTTTAAAATTGCTATCTCATTTGGTCCCCACAACAATCCTAGGAGATAGATGCTATTGTGATCTCTCTTTTATAGATGAGGAAGCTGAGGCAGACAGAAGTTCAATGAGCTTTCCAGGGTCACACAGCTAATAAGTAGCTGAGGATGGATTTAAATTCAAGTCTTCTTGACTTAAAGTCTAGCACTGTATTCATTGTCCTACCTAGCTTCACATCAGCCGAGGCTGATTTTTGGTTTTTTCCCTACAGTAACTTCATTCAAGAGAACTCTCGCTGTGACATCTTTTCAGTTTCTGACTCGCCTTTCCATTTCATGATCTATAGAAACAAAGATGGCTTAGCCACATGGTGTTATATCAGCTTCTCCTGTGAATTTCGAGTATCACCCTTGACATAAAGCTTGTTGATGCCTGTCTTCTATTCAGGAAGGAAACGCATTATTTTCTTTCATGCCTTCCCTAAACTTTTTAACTCTGCTTGCTTGGTCTTCAATATTAGTTTATTGCTATTTAAGGCAATAATGGTCCTCAGACAAATAGAGCTGAGTATTACAGTAGAAGAAACCTGTCCAAACCTGAAGCCTAAAATTAGAGAAACTATTATTCTTTATCATTTAAAGTATGGTCAGAGACTTGGCCCAATTCTCAAAAACAAGGAGCTTAAAAATATTCCTTTTAAAATTTGGCATAAAATAGTGATATAGATTTTTTGGCCAAGGTTTACTGAAGAATTATTTTATTTATTTTGCAGGTTTTGAAAAGGGTTTTAGGGAAATTTGTCATATTGTGTGTGTGTATATGTGTGTAGCTTTTCTATATAGATATAAATATATAGACACAAATACAGATAGAATATATTATATACATATAGATAAATATATCACACAATACATAAATATATGACACGTGCATATGTAGACCTAAATATAGACATGTACATATAATAAAGACAAATATATAGTATATAATTATATTTATAAACATATATCATATTTTATATTATATCAATATATTATATATAAATGTTTACTTTTTCTATTTTTCTAATTACATTTGCATGTGTATATATACATATGGATGTATATATATATACACATACATGTTTGTTTTTTCTAATTTTCTAATTATATATGTGTGCATATATACATGTATTCATGCATGCATATATACATACATGTTTGTTTTTCTAATTTTCTAATTATATATATATGTGTGTGTATACACATACATATACATATACATGTATTTATACACATTCATGTTTGCTTTTTCAAATTTTCTTATTATATATGTGTATATATGTATATACACTTATATATATACATGCATACATACACATACATATCTGCTTTTTTCTAATTTTTTTGTTTTTTTTACAGCTGAGCTGTCATTGTTTCTATCTTGCCATTCTCACCAAGGATTTTCTTTCTTTTCCCCTTAAAGAATAAATAACAGGGGACTATTCTGTTTTTCTTTCATTTTCAATGCTCATCAAGGAGGAGAAAAACCTTGAAAATCAGGTATTTAGCAGAAGGTTATATGCTTTAATTTTCTGAAACCTCTGCTCAGTCTCTTCAAAAAGTTCCATTTAAATGTCTATAGTAATGACGTTGGTGTGTGGGCAGCATTTTAAAATTCAGAGTGGTGGAGTAGGCTTTTCAAAGGTTCTGTGCTTCAGGTGCAACTGAGTTAAGACACTGATTAAGTGTAGTATGAATAATGCTTACAAAAAATAAAGTTTACAATCAGCTAAAGAAGATGAGAGGATTATAGTTGAAGTGAAGGCAAGACCATTTTGCTCATCGAAACATGAGTGCTTCCTGACAAATACAAAATAAGCCAAAAATGTCTATGCATCTCTGCTGAAAATGGGCAATCAAATTTGCACATCTTTACCAATGTTCAATTTCAATATTTGTCAATAATCACACGGAAGTCCTAGACTAAGATTATATAATAAATACCAAATTTGGAATTGAATGCTACTTCTATTATTTGCTCCCTAAATGACCCTGATCAAGTCACTTATCTTCTCTTGGTTCCTTCATCTATGATATAAGGGGTTAATTAGGGGACCTCTCTAGCCCCTTCTAATTCTTCTATGACATAGATTTAAAACCTCTTAATACTACTGTAGACTTAAGCAACTTATCTCTGGTCCTCAGAAAAGAAATCACTGGGGGACTAGCCTGGGTAATCTCTAAGGTCCTTTTTAGCTCTAAATATTTTTATAAAATTTATCATAAGAAATGTGCTTAAGTTTAGTTGTTGGAACTAGAATATTTGTCATCCGTAATAAATTAATAAAAAATAACGATGGTGTGTGGATTAAGAGCTGTCTTTAGAATTAGGAAGACCTATGTTCTAAACAACTTCTTTTTTT
>JAQQSZ010003740.1:0-14358 GCA_028646595.1 Phalanger gymnotis
TTTTTTTTTTAAATTTCTCCCTCCTGCTTCTTCTCTTTTTTCCTCATTACCAACTAGTAGCAATCATGATAGCCCCAGCTTTCAGAAGTTAAGCCCCTTTCCTCCCTTCCCCTCCACTCCTGCCTCTCTCCCTTCCCCTCCCTTCTCCTCCCTTTCCCCTTCCTTCCCCATCTCCATCCTTCCCTCCATCCTTTCTCCTTTCCCCTCTTCCTCGGCCTAGAGGATGCTGAGGTGGTGATGGCCAAAGAGGCCACGGAGCCCGCCAGGTGGACATCACGGGGCTATACCAGGACATGTTCTCCAAAATGGCCACATACCTGACAGGGCTAGCTGACAGTTACCAGTGAAGACGATAAACTTCTGGAAAACATGAACAAACTGACTAGCCTGAAGTATCTATAAGTGAAAGATATTGCAGTAAGCATAAGTAGAAACCTGAAGGACTTAAACCAGAAATATGCAGCACTTCAGCCTTTTCTGGATTAGATCACTTTAATTGAGGAGCAAGTAGCTGCTCTGGAGCAAGCAGCTTACAAGTTGGATGCATATTCAAAGAAACTAGAAGCAAAGCACGAGAAGTTAGAGAGGCAATGAAGGAATTCTTTAGCACAAAGACTTTTAACTACAAGAATGTATTGTAAGAGCTGAAATAAGTGGGATAGAACTTATCACTATGCTTCAATTCCTAAAAAAGAAGAGGTGATGCTGATCCCAAGGAGAATCCCAGCCCCCACCTATGGTTGGTTGTGTAACTCTGGCCAGCCCCACCCCTCCATGTTTTCCTAAACCTGAACCCCCTGGAACTTCATCTTATCTTATGCTTCATTGGGTGCCCTGGACCAAGGCTCAGAAATCAGGATCAACCCAGTCTAGAGCAGACACAGAGAGGCTCTCATCTCCCTGTCTCCTCCCTTCCTCTCTCTCCCCTAGGTCCCCCATTCCCACCCCCTTCACAATCTGTTCTTTAATTTAAATAATAAATGCCAACGTATGAAAAGAAAAAAAAAGAAATTCTTAAGACGAAATCCCAGGCCCATAGTCACTAGATTATATTTATTGCCTTGCTTATTTATGTTTAAAAATTTATGGAATGAATGATAATTTGAATAATGTGTTGAACCTGAATTAGTATACAACTAGACTGTCAAAATATGATATCTTAACAGGGGAATAAAACTACAAAAACAAATTGTCCTATGTGGTTTAACACAATTCATGAAATAAAACTAAAGAACTTTTTATTCATAGAGTTCTATTTACTGAGTTATATAGTGCTAAATAATGGCCATTAAAAATACTTGCTTAATATACTGACTTTAACTTTAGACAAATATAAATCATTTTGCATTCAATAGTCTAAAACACCAAGATGATACCCCATGAACATTAAAGAATGAATAAATGAATGAAGACAGCTGGTGACATGTGCATAGAGCCCTGGGTCAGGAGGAGCTAATCTGGCTTCAGACACATACTAGCTATACGGCCATGGACAAGTCACTTAAACACTTTCTGCCTCAGTTTCCTCAATTGTAACTTAGGGATAGTAATAATGCTTATCTTAATAGGTATTAGATTTAAAAGAAATCAAGGCAGTTTTTGCCTTCAATGTGCTTATATTCTAATTGAGGAATATTATACATTATATACATGTATACATATTTATTCATTTGTATCTATATATCTATGTATAGGTGATTGTATATGCATTTATACCTACCCACATAAAATAGGGAAGTGGAAAGGTTTTAGAGAGGGAAGTCAGAGAGAGTGATTATTAAAGTAACCATCCAGTTGATAGAGATGCCCTGTCCAGGATTGCTAGAGTGGATTTGTGCAACTATTTGCTCAGTGGCACGGGTTGAAGATAGCCAAGAAATGGCATGGTAGGACCAAGATCAGACAAGAAAAAGTGAAATGCTAACCAATCAAAGTTATTTGTGGGTTTGTGAATTGATGTATTTGCATTTAAGAAGTGCTACTTTGTTCAGTAACAAATTACAAAGGATGAATGGAATATACGTATTTATTGACAAATTTTCTCCATTTCTGACCTGGAAGTATAAAGAAAAGTTTCACCTCTTGCTATGGCACAAATGATGAACTGACTGACAGACTACATACAGTATCTCTTACTTGTTCCACTTACTAGTAGTATCATTTTGAAAAATAATAGGCACCATATAAATGTTATTGTTATCATTATAAATATGTTCAAATGAAATAGATTACCTTTCTACTCTTATATATGATATTTTTAAAATAAATTTGCTATAGAAATTGGATAAAGGTTTTCGTCTCAAGTAACTAGAATCCAGACTGCAAGCAAAAGGAAAGAGAGAATACTGGGAAATGAGACTGTAGATACACTGGCAACTTCTTCCTTATCTCAGAAAAGGATAATAAATAGTCAATATAGTTCCTAAAAACTAATAGATATTAAATCATATTAACTAACCTTAATTAATAGTGCTTTCCAAGAAAGTCCTTATCACTTGTCTTTGAACTCCCACATATTAGTTTCCTACAGAAAAGTTCACATAAATATTTTATTTTTATAAATTCCTATGTGTATAATTTATATTTTCTTTGAGACACGTGAATGAAACATTATATTCAATTTTAATATAGGTTGGTGTTAGTTGCATCCAAAATTAAGGAGTTAAAAGTGTTTATATACCCTATATGCACCCTGAAGATGCAAACGAGGTTTATAAGGTTATATTAAGGGTGGGAAACCTTTGGCCTTGAGGCCACATGTGCTTGAAGTGTGGCTCTTTGACTGAATTCCAACTTTGACCTAAACAGTCAGATGTGGCCTCGAGCCCATAGGTTCTCCACCTCGGTTATGTGTTTTGGACTATATTATAGTTGTAAAATAACCTCAATGCCTTACATTATTAATGTTAATATAGCAATAATTATACTTTATTCTAAACCATAGGCAGTGAAATTTACTATGAGAAGTGGGATTTTGGGGGTGATAAATTTGGCTTTTGTATTTACTTTGATATAGGCAAAAGAATTCCTGCTAATATATAAGCAATTTACCAAACTGTGGTGATAATGTGATTAAAGATCTTTCCTTCCCAGGCCTCAGGAGCTAGAGGGAAGTTTCTCAGGTGGAGCCTGTTAAGGTAAACTTCATTAGGAGAGGTTTTATCGTAGGCAAGCTTACACCCTTTACTTACTAGGTACAAGGCCACAGGCCCACAACCTTTTGCTATTTAGGTCATAGGAGGTGTGAAACCCTCAGGGACCTAAGGAGAAGTGCTAAGACCAGAGCCAATTGTATGTGCACTGAGTTCTAGCCAATCAGATGAGCACGAATTCAACAAATTAGAGACCTGAATTCTAGCCAATAAGATGCCGGCTAGGGCTGCATATAAAGAGAGCCCAGAATGTGAGAGCAGCAAAACTGAGAGCAGCAGAACTGAAAAGGAGACATCAAGAAGTTATTGAGGCAGCTAGCACTGAGACAGCAGAGCTGAGAGTGCAGACAAGAGAGTTGTGGAAATCAAAGAACTGAGAATCTACAGCATTGAGACATTGAAGAACTGAGAATCCAGAGAATCCAGGAGACTGCAAGGACTCTGAGAATTGTAAGGGCTTTCAGAACTGAGGGAGAGGACACAGGCAAGCAGACAGTTATGATTCGTGAGTTGTTTACAGGAAGGCCCTGGCAGGGGGGTAGGTTACAGGATGACTTTGTTCCTTGCTATAATACTGTGTTATGATTTCCTTGTTGCTACATTGAGGTGGACTTACTGGTTTTGGAATATAATTATTGCTATATCAAAATGGAGTTATTGGTCTTGGAACTGGATCCTCTAGTGTCTAAATAAATGTTACACTTCCTCTGCCTTCTACCAAGAGAGTTTTTCATACTTTGAAATTCTGAACTGTACGGGCATGTTCATGGACATCCTTGAGGTCATGAATCTTGCCTTACTGATACACACATTGGGTAAAAAGCTAAAATATACCCTAGCCTATGTATGCCCACCATAAATTTATCCCTGTGTCCCTTTGGATAATCCATGGTTTGGGTTATTTAAATACTTTGCTGTCTCAAGGTTAGAAACTATATAGCATCACCAGGAAAATATTTGTTAAAAGGATGGGCTTTTAAGTTAGGGAGCACCTTGGGATTTTCAAAAATGCTATGTAATTTCCCAAATGGAATTCAGTCTGCTTTCTTTCTCCTAATCAATTTTCAGCCTAGCTCTTCTATTTGCATTGCGATAGATAGATAGATAGATAGATAGATACATACATACATACATACATACATACATACATGGCAGATGGATATAGATATGTATATGTATCTATATATCTATATCTACCTATCTATCTATCTATATATATATATATATACGTATGTATATACATATATCTGCCAATGAACAAGGCATTCATCTTCACACAGGCTGAAAAATAGGTGTTTTATTCCATTTTGGTTTTGTCATATGGATTCTAGGCCAATTCATTTTAATTGATTTATTATGTAAGTGGCTATGGAATGTTCTGGGACTTCATCAAATCAACACAATACCATTCACAAACAGTAACACTTAGAGGCCATCCCTTTTGCATTTGGACCATGTGCATGGTATCTTCCAGATGTGCTAAACATCTTTGGTGCACAGAGGTCTGTGGTGTACCTCACTTTAAGTTATTAACCCAAAGATCATTGAGCAGAATTACCTCTGTGATACAGTAGCATGTATCAAGGAAACTGGCATGATTTTAAGATATGCATAAAACATTAACTCCTTCTTGAAGGAAAGTCTTCAATGCTGGTTTTTTCTTCATTCCAGCACTTTTTTGGTAATCAACAAATAATACATAGTGATCTTCCTCAAACTGCAACTCTGATGTTTCATCATGGAAGAGAATTAACCTTAGGTTCCTGAAGGTTATGTCAGGATAGTCTAAAGTTGGAGTTTTACAAACTTAAAGGCTTATATGGTACAGGCAGAAGACTCAGTCTGTTATCTGAGGATCAACCTAGCAAATGACAGTCTCAGTGATTAGTAAATTTCTTGGTTACTACCTAGTGAATTCTTTGACCAATTAACGAATCAAAGACTATTAATTATGTAGTTTAATTCTTTTTTTTAACTAGATCTATGATTCAATTGGCATAGAAAACTCCCAGTGAGACTACTCATTCTATCCATGTAAATTGGTTCTTGCTTTGCAACTTAGAGTCTAAAAGCCTGGAGAGATAAGAAATTAAATGACTCCTTTATAGTCACACTGCAAGTTTTAGGACCTGAACCATTCCTGATGCCAAGATCAGGATGCTATCCTCTGCATATTGCCTCTCAATTCCTACAATTCCTACAATTTCAAGATGTTACATGAAATATTAAGACTGCATGTGCCTGATATTGAGGTACCTTAAAAATCTCATTTTAATTTCACAAAGACCCTAAAAACTTCTGGCTTTTGTCTTAAATCCCTTCAATACTTAAAAATAAGAAAACCTTGATGTCTTGCCAGAGCCCTTTAGCCACTTTTGTAGTATCAAATGTTTGAGCAAAGGATTGCAATCCAAGCGAATAAGCTTCTTTCAGATTTTTTTATGACCATATTTTCCTTTCCCTATGTAGTTCTATACATTTCAATATGTTGTCTCAAAAGTATATATTGCCTACAAATATTTGAAAGATGAATTTTGAAATCCTATTGTTGGCTATGAGGCTCTCATAGTTTCTCTGTCTTGTGTGGCCCTGACATTTCAGTAATTACTTGAGTCTCTGCATAGGCTGGCTTTGTGTCTTTCTTAGATGAAACATTTCCTAGATTTCCTCTTTCAGAGGTTTTTATTCTATACTCTTGATTATTTAAGCACAGTCTTTCTCCTCTGCCCTAGCCAGTGCTGCTTTTAGCTTGTCAACATACACAAGGTTTTTCTAATTCAGAATATTGTATTATCAGAGAATAATGATAGCCTATCTCCCACATTCTCTAAGGCCTAGATATATTGAAAATACTACAAAGAATGAAAGAAATGATAAACAAACTTACTGAGTTGCCGTGGAACTTGGTTTAGCATTTTGAGATGATTTCAACATTACAGAAAGCTAAATTGCTAAGATATTTTTTTTAAGTTTATTTGGGGGTATATCTGAACCTGTGATTTAAAATTCCCAATGCCCAATGTGTAAGTTCCTTCCAATAACTTCTCTTTTGTAATTTATAGGTTTATCAAAGGTGTCTTGGGGCACTGAGATATTATATGACTTAACCCTGGTCATGCAGACCACAAAAAGTCAGGACTTGAACCCATCTTCTTGACTCTGATTTTAGCCTTCAGCCCACAATGCCATACTTCCTCTCACCCATTTATTAAGAGTTTGTTTATATGGATTCATTTATATGTGATAAATATGACAGCATTTAAAGCTAAAGTAAACCTAGCAAGGAATAATAATGATGTAGCGAGGAGAGGAAGTCAAAACAAAAGGGATGACTAAGTGATATTTTATCTGTGGACAATGTGGTGAGCAGTATCTGAGTGGGGCATAGTCTCACCAATAAGCAGGACTCAAAGAGTGCATTTGTGAGGGGGACAGTGCCAGAGCATTGTATAATTTGTTATATTTACAGGCAAGGGCTGATGTAACTATTTAACAGGTCTATTCAAGTTACTCTTTATATTCCTCTTGACAATAAATTCCTATTATTGGTGGCTGATTTTACAACTGCTGCAATTACCCTTGCTTAGTCAAGTCAGATTAAAAAGTATTGCTTGAGCCCTACTGTATTCCAGGCACTATGCTTATCTCTGGGGATACAAAGATAAGACAAAAATAGGCCCTATTCTTAGGAAGCTCAAAGTCTATTGGAGAAGACAATGTGTAAAACAAATACATGCAAACAGAATACATACAGGATAAATTAGGGTTAGATTATTCTCTTCTTCCATTACCTTCTCTG
Organism: Phalanger gymnotis; assembly: GCA_028646595.1. Classification (NCBI taxonomy): domain Eukaryota; kingdom Metazoa; phylum Chordata; class Mammalia; order Diprotodontia; family Phalangeridae; genus Phalanger; species Phalanger gymnotis. The sequence continues at coordinate 6,952 of JAQQSZ010003740.1, forward strand.
TTCTATGATTCTACTGTGCTCAGGATGGAATGAGACTCTGCAGGCACCCATCCTTCTTGTATCAGTAAATGCAATAATTACAGGTACTTGGCATGCTGTGGCCTTTGTTGGATTTTCTATCCATTACCTATCTTTTGGATTCCATGTTGCTCAGAAAATGCTATGGATGGGACCCTGATATTTCCTCTTTCTCTTTTGCCCTACTTGATACTAGCTGTCTTCCTTCAAGGTACAAGTCAGATGTCACTTCACCTAAAAAGTCTTTTCTGATACTCCTCCAGTGAAGTTATAAAGATGTTCTCTAATTCATGAAATTGCTTTGAATTATTTTGAATATTTTTGGCATTTACTGATTTCTGTGCATAGAATGTAAACTCCTTGAAGGCAGGGATGATTTTATTTGACTTTTGATTAACAGAACCTCATACAGCAACTTGTACATAACGCTTGTTTAAGAAATGTTTACTATATTATTATTTATAGTATGCTCCTTCTTATCTCCTCCCTCTTTTATCACTGACCCCTTTCTGCCATGTCTTATTGATTTTATATTGGCTGAAGGCCTTTAGATTTGTAAAGAATGGGTGTATATCTGTCTTCCTGAATGGGCTTCCTACAACTCTCATTTCCAAGTCTTTGGAATAGGCACCAGCCCTTTCTTGTATTGTCCCAGTTCATCCTGTAGGCATGGGCTTTGGATCTTGCTCATATCTCCTCCAAAGTCACTTACCATGAATTTATCATAAGATCATGGCTTTAGAACTGGGGAGGATGTTAAATATCATTAGTTCCAACCCCATCACCTTACAGATGAAAATAAACTAAGAGATAGAAAGGTTTAAGGACTTACCTAAGGTCATTCAGCCTGTAAATTTTGGAGGCAGGATTTGAACTCAGGTCCTCCTGACTCCAGGCCTGGTGTTCTATTCACTGCACCACCTAGCTGCCTCAAATATTATTTTTTTCTCAGAAATTATGGAAGAGATGGTCTCAGAAAAACCTAGGAAAAATTGTATAAATTGATGCAAAATGAAGTGAGCAAATCCAGGATAACAATTTATACAAAAACAATATTATAAATATGGTGAAGTTAGACATAGTAATTCTGATTAATATAGTGACCAATTATAGCTTCAGAGAAATTATGATAAAACATGCTATCAATTTCCAGATAGAGAATTAATGGGTTTTATGGTAAAAGCTAAAGCAAATTTTTCTTCCTTCCTTCCTTCCTTCCTTCCTTCCTTCCTTCCTTCCTTCCTTCCTTCCTTCCTTCCTTCCTTCCTTCCTTCCTTCCTTCCTTCCTTCCCTCCTTCCTTCTCCATGGCTAAAGCTACAATTTATTGTTCATGACTATACATATTTGTAATGGGTCTTGTTTTCCTTGCCTTCTCAATGAGTAGGGGAGAGCAGGTGGGAGGGAGATAATTCAGATCTAAAAAAAGATAAAGTTGAATTTTAAAATTTAAATTAAAAGATTCAAGTCAGCCACCAATGGTTATAGTGATAGTATATTTCGGAGTCAAGACTCATACCCAAGTTATTTAATTCAAGTCCATTACTTTTTCCCACTATATAACATTGCCTATGCAATTGTCTGTGCAATTCATTTGACAATTAATCATGTACAGCCCTGTGACATCTTTTCTATTGTTATCTCCCACAGTCATTTAAATCTGTTCATATCCTATTCATTATATTCCAGTCAGGCAATTCTTGTCACAATATAAGCGCAGATCCACCAAATACCAGATTCCACAGTCTATCTCTATCCAAATTGCCAGTGTCAATTATTAATTAATTTTTCATAAGTTTATTTTTGTATCCCTAAATAAGCTATGAGCTCTTGGAAGTTAAGGACTGCATTGCATATTTCTTAATATTCCCTATGGTATTTCCCTTAAGCAATTTGGCTCTTTTCTTTATCCCTCAATAACAACTTCTTTTTCTCTCCCTGCCTCATTTAATGACAAAAATATTGCCTCCTATCCTTCTCCCTACTAGCCTACCCTTATTCCCTCAGTCAGAAATGATTTTCCTACAACCAATCCATCCCAAGCTGCATCAAGAAGCAATTAGATGCACTTCTCTTTGTTATTTGTATACATATATATTTCTACGTGTGCATATTTGTAGATGTGTTTGTATTTGTATATTTATATTTCTATATGGTTCATATGTCCCTACTAGATTGTACATTCCACTGAGAAAATGATTTTGTATCATCTAACCTAACTTTTCCTCCTCTTCATGCAATAAATACTTTATAAGTGTATGTTGTGTTTAGCCCAACAAGAGGTGGTGTGGTACACTGAAATAAACACTGGTTTTGGATTCCAGAAACCTGGGTTCACAACCCAATTCTGTTCTTTATTTCTTGTGTGACCTTGGCCAAGACATTTAACCTCTCTGGGTTTTCTCCATATAAAAAATGAGGAGTTTAGATCTTATGATCTGTACTGGAAAAGCCATTTAATCTCTTTAGGATTCAATTGCCCCACCTGTAAAATGAGAAGAAATAGATTAAAGGCATTCTAAGACACATTCTTGCTCTGAATCTCATGAATGAATCTTTCTGGGTGGAATTTCAACAGACTTTAAAGGATACATCCATAGAGGATAGATTTGGGTGCCTGTTGGGTTAGGTAGTTCCCATTGACTTTCAAAAGCATTATCTAGTTAGTCCTTATCTAGTACTTAGGATAACTTTCTCTAATTTTGTCCTTGGAACAAAAGAAGAAGCTGATGACTTGACAGCTTAGAGAGCACTTCATATCCTTGATAACAGTAACTCCCCTGTTACTTTCTGGATTATACTCTAATGTTACCTTCCAGACCCAATTCTCTAGAAATAATCGACTCTCACTCTTTATATTCTTATTCATAGGCCCTATTTTAAATTTTTTTCTTTATTTGTCTCATTCTTTCTCTATAGTTTCTTGCCAGATATAGGACTAAAACTGAACCACTTTGTCTGGGAAAGGTACAATCAGGAAAGAACTAGAGACAATTCAACATTTAAGCCTTTTTTATTTCCCATTTTAAAATTCTGTCCTTGACATGAAAAGGCTGTTTCATTGTACTTAACCTCCCTACTGATCCAGTGATAAAGGATGCTAATCACTAAACCTGCAATCTGTGATTTCAAATGCAAGATTATGAAGCCTCTCTACTGAAAGAATTGCATTGATTTAACTCACACTATTTTCAAGTTCGTAAATTTGAGACACTTGTAGGTTTAGAGGTTCATAGATTTAGAATGTAATGATAATTTAGATTTGAAAAATCTTTCCCACCCATCAGTAGGCCATGTGACCTGCTTACACCACAGGAAGCCTAAGTCACATGTGGTGGGAGGAGCTTGCTGAGAGGAAAAGGAAAGTGTGTTGCAGGAAATGCAGAGAGAGAGAGAGAGAGAGAGAGAGAGAGAGAGAGAGAGAGAGAGAGAGAGAGAGAGCGAGCAGTTAGAACTGAGGGAGAGCTCAGATGTGCTAGCAGTACTGTGAGTGATTGTTGGTGGCAAGACCCCAGCAAGGGGGTGTAAGGTTATGGGATAGAGTGGTTCTCTGCTGGGGTATTGTGTATTGAATTCTTTGCTGCTGTGATGGATTGAGCTCATTGGTTTTGGGACCTAGTTCTCTGGTGTCTGAATAAATGATTTACTTCTTCTACCTTCTATATGGAGAGTCTCTTATATTTTGTGATACAGAACCACATAGGCATTTTGACAATTATCATTTATATTGTGATTATTGCTTCAATAATACATAGAATTAGAAGGGGCCCTTGATATCATCTAATCTTAATTCGAGATCTATGGACACTAGGGATCCATGAATGGATATCAGGGGGTCCATGTACTTAGATGATAAAAGTACATCTTTATTTACTCTAACTTCTAACTAAAATTTCATATTTCCTTAATTATTAAAAAAAAAACATTATTCTGAGAATTTCATGGCATCAGATTGCATGAGGTCTATGACCTAAAAGATTAACCTGTGGTCTAGTTTATTCCTTTCATTTTTATTGGTGAAGAAATTGAGGGTCAGAGGGGTTGAATTAATTCCCTGAGATCATCTTGATAGTAAGCCCCAACCAGGATTTGAGCCTCATTTCTCTGACTCCAAATTAACCTGACTTTCTACTACACTTTTCTGCCTTTCTCATTAATACTCAAGAGCTGATTTTGAATGGTAAATGTTCTAACCACTTTAAAATTAATGCAATCTTGTGTCACATTGAAAGAAGCCTAACTTCTTGGGGAAAAAGGAAGTGATAGTCTCTTGGTATTCTTCTTTGGTTAGGCTATGCTTGAAATGACTTGTTTACTTCTTATTACCATCATGTAAGGATATGGATAAAACGGAAATCATCCAGAGCAGGGCAATGGGAAGGAAGGAAGTAAAGAAGAGAAGGAAAGAAGAAGGGAAGAAAGAAGGGAATATTGGAGGAAAAATCTGTAAGGGCCTTGTGTCCATATAAAATAAAGATTTTTGAAGTAGTCAGGGAAATTTAATATAGAGAAGAGAAGATTGGGTGGCAGGAGGCTTAACAGCATTATTAAACATTTGAAGGGCAATCATATGAAAAAGGGATACTACTTGTTCTGTTCTCCAGGTGGAAGAACCAGGAGCAATGGTAGAAGTTTCAGTGAATAAAATTTAGACTTACTGCTAGGAAAAAAAAAAAAAACAACAAAACTTTCTAATAAGTGGAATGGCCTGCCTTGAAAGGCTGTGAGTTCCACTTCCTTGCTGGTCTTTAAACAGAACCTGAATATTCACTTGTTGATCTGTTATAGAGGAAATTCCTTTATGGTATATATTAGACTAGATATGTGGGGAAGTCACTTCCAAACCTAAAGTTCTGTAATTCTGTGCTTCTACAGCAGAAGTTTAATTTTCTTAACAGTTAATAACTTTTAATTAATTTAATTAATGTATTTAATTATAAAATAATATTAATATATAATATATCATTATTATTTAATTTATTTAATTCTTTTAACAGTAGAAAGTGAAAACACCCAGAGTTTTAAAACTTCTATTGACATGGATATTATGTGCAAAAAAATGTGTGTATCTTTGAAAGTCCACTACCACTACTTAACAGAGGTTTTAACATGTTAAGTATATTACTCCAGCCTGTTCTGATCTCCAGAGATATTAGTAATAGATCCCAAAATGCATGCAGATGTCCATTTTTTAATGTTATGAAAACAATCTACAAGAAGCCGCTGATCTATATATTTCCAGACTTACAATAAAAACAAAACAAAGCTAAAGCACCCGGGTATAATTTCTCATGAGTGATGGTTTTTACCAGAGGCTACAGTTTTCACAAAACATCTGGATTATAATAGCTAAACTGCTCCAGTTTTTCTTAGTTGTAAATGTAATATCAATCTCTAAGGCCCTTTCCACCAGCACATAGCACAACAAAAAGATTTGAAGCTTTTCTTTCTTTTTGTCAGCTTCTGTAGTCACTGAATAAATCAAGAACTATTTACATTTTGTTCACCGTTCGGCTTCATTTCCATCTAGTTTTAACATGTGAGGTGAATGTAATGTATTCATTTTTCAAGAAAATTCTCTATTCTTCTGACACCATGCATGATTCAGCAAGACACCATCAGAGTCAATAATAGCTTTGGTGAAGTGCCCTCCTCTCTCAGTCTCACTACCAAAATACACTCATATAATAGGCATTCAACATTTTCTCTGTTCAATGTTGGTGACCCTATGAATGATTTCATGTAGCTGATGTCTTAAGGCCTGCTTTGCCAGTTGAGATAACCTAATCTTAGATAAAGTTCTGAAACAATATCCTAACTGTAGTTGAAGTACCTTGTTTCCTGACCCTCTAATGTCATTTGAGACATTGTTGTTTTTACCTTAGCAGATCAATTATGAATATTAGAAAATATTAATTAAGCTTTGCTTTAAATAATACTCTGTTGTTAAATTGACTAAATTTCTCCCAGTATCCTGTTTCCTGCTGGAGGTGGGTGACAATCTCATAGAACAAGAATTGTTTTTAAAGGACCAATATGAAAAAAATCAGCAAAACTTATTATTGATACATAAAAGAGTTTGAAAATATATGCAATTTTATACAAACTTGGATCTCCCACCTCTGAAAAGTAGGGCAGGAGCCACGTTCTCATTTGTCTTCTTTGGTTCTATGCTTGTTCTTTGTAAGTAAGCAACTTTCATTTTCCATTGTTTGGTAGTAGTTTTTCTTTCCTTTTAAATTGTCATAGTCACTTTGTTTTCTTGGTGCTGTTTACTTCATTTTGCATCACATCATGTAAATCTTTCTGCAGGCTTTACTTTTATAGAAATACATTTACATGTATTCTGTGCAAAAGACTGTATGATCATGTATTGGTCTTTTTGTTCATAACTACATACCAAATAACATTATATACTGAGGTACCAATTGCACTTCTAACAGAAAACTCTTACATATTTATGGGAATGTAATGTATATATTTACATGTATTTGTGAATGTATGTGTATAAATGTGTTTATATATGTACGTATGTATATATACATATATTATCACTGTGATAACAATTTTTTTCTTTTGTAGGTACATTGGGATCTATATGGACACATTTTGCTTACTAGAGCGTTAATGGTCAAGATGGTCAATAAACATTTTTTAAGCACCTACTATGTGCCAGCCACTATACTAAAAAATTAGAGATCTAAAAAAAAAGGCAAAATAGGTTCCCTGTTCTCAAGGAGTTCTCACAGAATGTATCATTCTTTGGAAATTATGCTTTTATGTCTTTAACAATATTCTTTGCATGAGAGGCAGCATGGAGTAGTGGACAGAAAGCTGGCCTATAAGCTAAAAAAAACAAAACAAAATAAAACAAAAACCCTTGGTTTAAGTCCCATCTCTTACACATCCCGGCTATATGACCCCCAGCAAATCATTTAGTTTCTCAGTGATTCAGGCAACTCTCTAATACTATAAACTACACAGAAAATGCTGACATGAATTAGTAGTGGGATTTTCCTTACCTAAGAATGACACACTAATGAAATCACAGGAGGCCCTTACCTCCTGTCCCTATTCCTTAATCATTTAGGACAGGGCTGTACAAATTGTTGCCGAAGGCCCACAGTGGGATTTATGAAGCCCGCCTACAAGCATAGAAATTTACATAAATGCTTGAGTAAATGAAGCTGACCTACCACAGAGTTCTCACTAAAATGGCAAATCAAAATATATTTTCTATTGTTTTAATAAAAACCTAAGGTGGGATGGCCCTGATTTAGGAAATAGTTTGCTTATTTGACATGAACTGACATAATTTTACTAACTTAGGACTGGTTATCTTAAACAATTTAGTCTCTATTTATTATTCACCTCAAAATAGGCCAAGGTGT
>JAQQSZ010003741.1:0-14358 GCA_028646595.1 Phalanger gymnotis
TTTTTTCAGTATTTTTTTGCATCCCCTTTAGCAAGTCTTTGACTTGTTTTTCATGGTTTTCTCACATCATTCTCATTTCTCTTCCCAATTTTTTCTCTACTTCTCTAACTTGCTTTTCCAAATCCTTTTTGAGCTCTTCCATGGCCTGAGACCAGTTCATGTTTTTCTTGGAGGATTTTGATGTAGGCTCTTTGACTTTATTGACTTCTTCTGGCTGTATATTTTGGTCTTCTTTGTCACCAAAGAAAGATTCCAAAGTCTGAAACTGAATCTGAGTGTGTTTTCGCTGCCTGTTCATGTTCCCAGCCAACTAACTACTAGACCCTTGAGTTTTTCATCAGGGTATGACTGCTTGTAGAGTAGAAAGTACTTTGTTCCAGGCTTGAGGGGATGTGCTGTTGTTTTCAGAGCTATTTCTACACAGAAAGCTCTGCCACACCAGTGCTTCTCCTCCCCCAAGAACTGCCAACTGGGACCATGACTCAAATCTTAAACAGGCTCTGCACTCCTGCTCTGATCTGCCACTCAATTCCTCCCACCAGGTGGGCCTGGGGCTGGACAACTGCAGCTGTAGTTCTGTAGCTGCACCACCCCCCGCTGTCTCCAGGGCAGTGGCCTAACCACCAACTCCTTCACTCTGTCCCCACAGCTTTTCCCACTAACCTTCTCTGTTGTCTTTGGTGTTTGTGGGGTGACAAGTCTGGTAACTGCCACAGCTCAGTGATTCAGGGTGCCAGGGCCTGTTCTGCCCAGCTCCCAGTCTGGTTGGTCTGGGCACAGCCCACGCTGGGCTCTGCTCCACTCTGCTTCCAGCTCCCTGCGCAATAGACCTTACCCAGCAAACATCCAGGCTGTCTTGGGCTGGAGCCCCACTTCCCTCTGCTATTTTGTGGGTTCTGCTGCTCTAGAATTTGTTCAGAGCCATTTTTATCAGTGTTTAGAGGGTCCTGGGGGAAAGCCCTAGGCAAGTCCCTGCTTTCCAGCCGCCATCTTGGCTCTGCCCCCCAAATCTTACAATTTTAACCTATATTTGTGGTCAAATTGTAATATAGGGGTGATGTCCTTCAAAGGGGGAAATGATTAGACAGAATAATAAGACAAAAATGTAATGTGAAAGTTTTCTAATTAAGTGGATTAGTAAATTTTGAGAAAAGCAACAAGATTTGACTGTTTTCTCTAAGAATTATATTTAGATGTATATAATTGGCTTCCAAAATTTATCTGTCTTGGACATTCAGGTTTTAGTTTTAAGTTTGGGTAATCAGTTCTAAGGTTTTATTAATTAAGGATCAATTGAATTTTACACATAAATTGTATTGATAATTGCAAAGAAAGTGAAATTATTTTCCATTATTAAAGTACCTCTGATAATTAAAAGGCAGAATTTATTTTCAGTTAGACCTTCATAAACTTTTAAAAGATTCTTATATCAAGTACAGCATTTAGGTAAGGATAGAAACAGCAAATCATATATAAATTGAAATTTTCTGAATTTTCAAACTTGGAGAACCAAATTTAAGTGATTATACTAAACTATATTAAGTCAGAATATCTTATAACCTCCAGATTTGGAACCAGAGAAGCAAAGCCCCTTATAGAATTGTCCTGGGAATAAAGCATATTGTGCAAGAAAAGCAAGCTATGGACCAGAAAACTACACAAAACATCTGAGACTAACTTTTCTACATAGTCTGTTAGCTCTATGCCTCTGTTATATGGGAGTTGATGTTCATGTTTAAGTTTTCTCGATTACCTTGGTGACATATAAACCTCCTTTCTCAGAACTAGTCCATTGTGAGCCCTCTAAGTAGTTTGATCTGTACCTGACTCAATATAAGTATGTGTGCATAACTTTATCGCATTGTTTGTACCTAACCCTGTGTGGCTGGGAAACCCAACCTATGTTATGCACCCAACTACCAAGGCCCTGACTCAAGCGTGTGCCCCACCTCCTCTCCTTTCTGCTAGTAAGCAAACAATGGTTAGCAATGATACCTGGGCCCCAGTAGGTCCCCTTAAGGAACTGACCTCCCTGGGCACCATCTTGTCCTGGTCCAATTGGCCTCTTGTGGCATCTTGGCTTATCTGCCTCTCCTTCAGAAGCCATAAAGGTAGCAATTCTTTCAGACCCCCTCCCTTTGGCCAAAACGGGGAAATGTCAAAATACTTCAGAGGCACCCTGTTTCCCAGGGGTAAGGCCCAGCAAGCCGACTGTTCCCTAAGCTTAGCACAACCCTAACCCTAAATGTGTTCTGGTTGAACTCACCCTCTGGCAAAGTGTATTGCTTTGACCAAGGACCGGGTGTTCACTGCCTCCCATTTCCACTTCCCCAACCTGAGAGTCACCCTTCACCTTGCTTAACTTGCTCACATCCCTGTTCCTTGTAACAACCAAGTGAACCGAACCAGGTACTGTGCCCCGCTGTGAGACAATCAACTTAGAGACTGTTCCCACAGAACCCAGGAACATCTGCATTGTCCACACATGAACCTGCCATGGGAATAGCTCCTCAAGACCTAAGAATGATTATGTCACAGTCCAGCCTACCTATGCATGGAAGCATTGCCTGTACCCCAACATGCTAAGCCCTCCTTCTCAAGAGGGGGAGGCTTCCTTGCTTGCAAGTGATTTTCCTCACTCTGAAATAAGTTATACCACTATTTTGTGTCCTGACACACCTGCCTCTGGCCTGCTCTGTTCAGCTCTGGCCATTCGCAGATGGTCCAGTCTGGACTGCACTCAAAATTCTGTTGACAGATTGTAGGCAAGCCACTGCCCCATCTTTCTGGGCCTTGGACTCAATAATTTGTGAAGTCCTTTTCAGCTCCAAATCTATGAGTCCCTGAGCCAACATGACTCACTCCATTTCATTCAGCAACTAACCCATGGGCGGGTCCAAACTGGAAACAGGCCCCTGGAAGAGTGGACCCAGATCTCTTTCCCTTTGAAGCTCCCAGTCTCACCATCACCCACTCTCCTCTCTCCTCCCCTCCACACCCATGGTGCTTTCCATTCATCTCACTCACTAAAGTTTCGCCTTCCCATCTTAATCTGAGGGTATCAACCTTTAGCCCCTCCCTGAGACAGCTGGGGCTCGGAATTCTGTCAAGAGCAGTAAGGCAAGGAAGGGCTGGGAAACAAGCAGGCCTCCCATAGCACACACAGCCCTCCTCTCCTCCAAGGCTCTCAGCTCTCAGCTCTCAGCCGGTTCCATTCTCCGGCTGGCCCTGGAGCTCACATAATCATAGCCTGCATTCAATTGTTGTTTCTTTCTTTTAATGGCAGCTTTTGTCCCGGCAATTGAAACCTTTCCTGCTTACCTTTAACTCATTGCTACCCACTGCACTGAGAGAGGGTAGGGTCCTCCCCAGAGCAAGCGAAGGGGAGCCAGAGATGTAACCCTGGAGTCCCTGCTCAGGGGAGGAGGTGTTGCCTCTGGGAAGCCCTGCCTGCTGAGCTCTGGAGCACCCCTCCATCAGGGATCCCTCATCACATTTGGACACAGGGGATATTAGAATGCTACCTGTCTGTGCTTTCAGATTCTCACAGTAATAGAGTTGGAATGAGGCTTTGGAGGTCTTTTTACAGATGAGGAAAGTGGAGCCCAGAGAAACGATTTGCCCAAAGCTATATAGCGAGTGAATGGCAGAGCCAGGTCATTGAGACAGATGGAATCCAAGAGTTAGAAAGGCCTGTGACCTCACCCAGGAATCTTAATGCTCAGCTCAGGGACGCTCTCCACCACACTGCCTTGATTAGGAGCATGCACGCATAGATAGATTCTGCCTCAGCAACCATAGCTGGAAAGGTGCCTGGGTCCCAGGTCTAAAGCCACCCTCTTCCAGGCCTCACCTTCCTCACCTTGAGAAGCCCCGTTGGCTGTTCTCTAAGAGAGTGACTTCTCCTTATGGGACCACCCCCACATCAACCCCCTCCCTTTCCCCCACTCCTGACTGTATCTTGGCTGTAGAAACATTAATTGCTCCTGGGCAGGTCAAGCCAATATTATAAAAATTATGATGCTACTTAAATTAATTTACTCTTTTTTGGTTCTATGTCAAACTCCCAAGGGAATATTTTATGGAAGTAGGAGTGGGGGGGGGATAAGAAATTCATATGGAGGAACAAATGATCAAGAAACCCAAAGGTAATAATGAAAAAAAGTGGAAAGGGAGTCTATCAATACCAGAACTCAAACTACAAACCAGTAATCATTAAAATGGACTAGTGCTGATTTTAAAAAGAGCCAGGTCAATCAGTGAAATGGATTAAGTATACTGTTCAACATACAGAAATAAATGTAGTAGCATGGTGTTTTATAAACTTAATGTGTTAAAATGGTGTCATGTTCTGGTCCTCCTGTCCACCCTCCCCCTTCTAGTCGGTATAATAAAGTTTATAAGTAGCCAGTATAAAGGGGTAATAGCAAGAAATAAGGTTGCAAAGGAGAATCTGGAAGTCACATACAAACCATACAAATCATTCCAAAGACCAAAGGAACATCATTTACAAATTGCATATTAACCAAAATTCTCAACCCAGCAATATGTGGTGAATCAGTGGAAGCCATCTGGATGTTACTGTCAGGGCCCATAGATCCTATAATAGGTAAATCCTACTTAGACAAATTCCAGACATCCATAGTAAAGACCAGCAGACGAGCAAACGGTGTTGATAATTTTGAGATGATATGGATGTGTTAATTTTAAAGGTTACTGACAACTTTGAAATGATTTGAACTAAACCCAAAGTGGGATGGATAAGAGTTAATCTGTCCCCTCCTCCCCACCCCAAAACTATAAAAATAAGAACCCAAACTTCTGTCTCATCCCAGCATTCCTCTGTCTCCATTGGGTCTATGCTGCTGAGTACTCCCAACTTCAATCCTTCAATCCATGTGTGAATCCATTCGTGAATGATACTCTGTGCCTCTCTCTCTCTCTCTCTCTCTCTCTCTCTCTCTCGCTCTCGCTCTCGCTCTCGCTCTCGCTCTCGCTCTCTCTCCTCCATCCTCTTCTTCACACTGCCTGCCTTCCTTCATCCCCATACTATCTGCTGCTTGTCTCTATACTTCCTGTATTGTTTGTCCCTACATTCCCTGAGGTTATTAGTGTGATTACAGCCCTATACTCTGCTGCCATCTTGGTCTTTCCCAGTGAGCATCCAAAGAACCAGGCATGTCTGCCTCCATTTGATAATTTCATAAATCAATTATCAATTCACTCAAAGACCCCAGTTACTGGGGAAAGGAAAGGACTCCCTATTTTTCAAAAACTGCTGGGGAAACTGACAGAAATTTGGTTTAGATTAACATCTCACGTGTTCCAAAGAAAGCCAAAATGATACATGAGCTAGGCCTTAATGGTCACACTATAAATAAAATAGAGGAATAAGGAAGAAGTTTCCTTTAGAATCTGTGGAAAGGAGAAGCATTCATGAAGAAACAAGTTATAGATTGTACATGTAATTGAGAAATATAAAAATATTAAATATCTGACAAAAGTGATAGAAAAGCTCATACAAGATAAAAATAGATAATTTTAATTATATGAAATTTTCAAGTTTTTTTAAATAAATAAACCTAATGTAGTAAAGATTAGAAGGAAAACAGATAATTTAGGGGGAAAACTTTGCCTCAAATTTCTCTGGAAAAGATTTTCAAAATTCATAAGGAACCGATTCAAATTTGTAAGACTAAGAGTCATTCCCCAATAGTTAAATGACCAAAGGCAATTTTCAAAGGAAGAAATCCAAGCTATCCACAATCATACTTTAAAATGCTCTAAATCACTAAGTATTACAAGAATTTAAGTCAAAGCAGCTTTGAAATTTTACCTCATATCTATCAGACTAGCAAAGATGACAAAAGAGAAAAATGACAAATGTTAGAGGAGCTGTGGGAAAACAAGGGTGTTGTTGGTGAAGCAACTAGGTCCAGAATGCTGTGAAACTGTGCATATTCTTTAACCCAGTTATACCACTGCTAAGCCTATACCCTTCAATGAGACTAAAGAGGAAAAGGATCTATAGGTATAAAAATATTTATAGTAGCTCTTTTTGTGGTAGCCAAAAATTGTAAATTAAGGCGCTGTCAGCCAGGTCCTGTCCTGACAGCCAGGAGGCATAGTGAATAGAGCACCAGGCCTGGAGTCAGGAAGACCTGAGTTCAAATCCAGTCTCTGATATTTACTAGCTATGTGACCCTGGGCAAGTCACTTAACCCTGTCTGCCTCAGTTTCTTCATCTGTAAAATGAATTGGAGAAGGAAATGGCAAACCATTCCAGTATCTTTGCCAAGAAAGCCCCAAATGGGGTCAGAAAGAGTTGGGCACAACTGAAACAACTGAACAACAATGTTATGGAGAAAAACAACTTTGAAAGACTTTAGAACTCTGATCAATGCCATGATAAATCAGGAGTCTAAAAGAATAAAGATCAAATGTGCCACTCACCTCCTGCCAGAAGTGATGAACTTAAAAAAGATAAAAGTTTTTCCTGACTCTCCTTAACTCTATCTAGTGTTTCTCCCCTATTAATTATTTCCAACTTATCCTGTACATATCTTATTTGTACACAGCTGTTCATGTGTTGCTTCCCTCATTAGACTGTGGGCTCCCTGGAATCGAATGAAATAATATTTTTAAAGCACTTAGCATAGTGCTTTGCACATAGTAGGTGCTTAACAAATGCATATTCCATTCCACTTCTTAAGAGTAGGAACTGTCTTTAGATCCCTAACACTTTGCCTGGCATATGGCCGTATAGTAGGTGCTTAATAAATGCTTGTTGACTGACTGAGAAAGAAACATACATTTTTGGTGACGGTTAATGACCAGATTGTAAACTCCTCTGTTAGATTATAAGCTCCTTGAGAGCAGGGATTTTCTTTTGCCTTTTTTGTATCTCTGGTTTTTAGCCCAGTATCTGGGCCATAATAGGTACCTGTTATGTTGATTGATTGCTTGACTGAATTTGTTTTGCTGAACTATGTAGATTTTGGTTGAGGGACTTGTTTTTCAAACTTGTTTTTATAATGCGCTTGATGAGCTGAGGAAGGATAGTTAATTAATTTTTAAATTTTAGGTTAATTTTTAAATTAATTTTAGATTCATCTAAGAATTAAAAATTTTAGACCAATTTAAAAATTAATTTTAGATTCATCTAAAATTAAATTTTAGATTAATTTTATATTCATCTAAAAATTAAAATTTTAGATTATTTTTTAAAATACTTGTTAATTGAAAAAGATAAAAACCATTTTTTGAAAAATCAACTTATATCTTTTCCTATTTGTACAACACAGTGCCAGTGTGTCATAATGAAAAGGGCCCTGCATTGGGCCTCGGGAGGTCTTGGTTCAAATCCAGCTTCTATCATCCATGAGCCGAGTGACCTTGGGACGAATCACTTGAGCTCTCTAGCCCCACCTTCCTCATTTATCAAATAGGGACAAGATGACCTTGAAGGTCCTTTCCAATTCTAAAATTCTTTGATTCCCTAACTAGGCCATGGAACTGTGTCTCTTTCTCCTCCTGCCTCCCACATAGCAAAGCAGACCAAGCAGAAGCTGTGGAATAAGTAAGGAGGCCAGCTTCATGACTTCTTTTGTTAAAACATCTCTTCACTGAACAGGAGAGCTGCTGCTCAGTTCCCTGAGGGGCTTCTCTTTGAGGGGCAGCATACAATAACAGGAGTGGCATTGTTTTTGAGGTCAGGGGTCTTCTTGTCTGGCCTTGGACAAATCGCTTTAACCTCTCTGTGCCTCAATCTCCCTATTTGTAAAAATGAAAGCATTGAATTAGATCCTCTACAAGGTTCCTTCCAGCTCTAAATTTAGGCTTCTGTGATTCCTGCCCTATTAAGGGTCTTCCCGAGGTTAAGACCCTGGGACTAAGGTTAGAACGGACACAGGCCTGCTCTTTCCTATATCGCCCCCTCCCACCTGTTGTCTTTCCTCTCTCTCCATCCCTCCCCCCTCCTGTTCCTGAGCTCTTCCTGAAGGAACTTCTGACTCTGGCTGGCAGCCCCACTGGACTTTGGCAAGAGACCAGGCCTTCAATTACTTCCCAAATCCTTTCAAAGCAAGAGTGTCATTTCCCATTAGGGGATGCAGCTGGGAGAGGTCAGGGCCACAGGGAGCTGGAAATGATGGAGGCAAACAGAGCCCTCGCTCAGGGGACAACAATGGCCTTGAGAGGGAAAGCCAAGGGCGGTGTTGGCCACAGAGTCCAGCAAACCCCCACGAAGCATCTCTGCCAAGGCCGAAGCCTGGGAGGGGCAGCTGTAGCTCATCACCTGCTGGAGGCAAGGGCAAAAGACTGAGGTTCTCCATCCATTCCACAGAGAAGATGCCTTCACAAAGGGATGGGAGCCAGAAAGGGCTTGGGGGAGGTGGAGAATCAGGCCCAAAGAAACTGCCTTGCCCATATTTTGTTTTGATCATTCTTCCATTCATTTATTCACCTGTCTCACAAAGCCGTTGTGAGGGTCGAACGAGAAATACTACGTCAATAAAGAACTATTTATTTAGACCTTAAAGTTCTATATAAATGGTAGCCGGTATTAGTATTATAGACGTATGATTATACTCAAGTCGCTGAATGTCTTTGAGAATGAGTCTCCTTATCAGTAAAATGGGGGTTATGGGAACTATACCCATTTCTTTGGCCTAACCACTCATCTACATCAAGGTGTTAATGATGGAAAAGGGGTCGAGAGTCCCTCCAACTTCTCAGATTTGCCTTAACCCAAAGAAGTAAAGCAATAATGGGAAAATGTTAAGCATCATGGTGGCAGGTTCTTTACTTTCCTGTGAGCTTTTTTTTTTTTTAATGGGGCTAGGGGTAACATTCTGACCACTCTCCATCACACCCTCTATGCAGCCTCCTATTCCAACCACTGGCTGGGATGTGAAGGAGAGCTAGGCAGGCCAAGTTCCCTCCGTTTAGAAGCCAGAAGCAGGTCAGGACTTTGGTTTTGTGGAGACAAAAGGCCCATTCATCTTCATCTCCCACCAGATGTGTGGAAGAGAAGGGGGAGGGAGAGGGTCTGAGACAGGGGGGAGAAGAGGGCTGCATGGGAGGGAGTTTTGGATGCAATGTCCTTGATGGGCACCCTCCCTCCCCCCAGCAGCCAGGTGAGTGCGCAGATGGCATCTCACCCATCCAGCAGAAGAAAGCTGTGTTTTTCCAACGTGACTTATTATTTGCACATTTGGGGTGGGGAGGAGAGAGGGGAAATGACCTCCCCCACACACAGTCATAGAGCTTTTCACCTTCCCATTTCTGCTATGGGGGAGGGATGGTGAGTTGGAACCCCCTTTAGCTTCCCCAGAAATAAAGAAGAGACACCCAGTAAGTCTCCTAGAGAGACAGAGGGCCCAAGCCTCCCCCCACACACATCTACACGCTCCAGTTTGTGCCTTAACATAAAGGCAGAAAGGGTCTGCAGCTCCTGGCTCCAACCCAGGAAGAGATAGAATCTTATTTCATTGAGATGCCAGGGAAGCAGGCAGAAGACTGCTGAGTCGGCAAGGAAAAGACTGGAAGAGTGAAAACGAGAGGTTAGGGGATGGGGAGGGGAGAATGGCAAGGGGGGCTGAGTTGGATTGGATTCAAAGAAATTCCTGACTGAGGAGGCTGACTGTAAGGGCAGGAACCATGTTTCTCCCAACATAGGGGGATTTCCTGTGAGCATGTGAATGATTGAAGACTATCTCTTCCTCCCTGAGTCTCTCCCCTGCAGTGCCCATCTAGGGCTCTGCCCACAGAGAGCTCAATCCAGGCTTCAGATGGTAGTATCTCAATCAGCTCAACAGAAGGGGAAAATGCCATTTAGATCACGAAGCCGACTCTGCTGTCTATTCTGATTCTTAACCATTTACGGATCTATGAACCCCTTCATTTTACAAGTGAGAAAATCACAACTTAGAAAAGTCCATCTCTCCACTCTAGTCCACTCTCCATACAGCTAACCAAAGCAATTTCACTTCAGTTCACATCTCATCCAACCCTGTCCCTCTTCTTCTGTAAATTGCAATGGCTCCCTATTCCCTCTAGATAGGGACAGAGACTGGATCTATCTGTGGTTTCACTGATATGGGATAGAAAGTGGATCTAACTGTGGTTTCATTGATACAGAGAATTCTCGAGTGAGGAAATGCCCTCCAGTGATTCAAGTGGGCACTCACTCTGCAACTTAGTCTTTGAACATGACCTAGGGAAAGGAACAAGCATTTATTAAGCACCTATTATTTGCCAGGCACTGTGCTAAGCACTTTACAAATGTTATCTCAATGATCCTTACAACAATCCTGGGAGGTAGGGGCTGTTTTAATCCCCATTTCACAGTAGAAGAAACTGAGTTGGAGATTAATTTGTTAAGTGATTTGCCTAATGTCATAGAGCTAGAAAGTGTTTGAGGCTAGATTTGAACTCAGGTCTTGTTTCCAGGTTCAGTGCTCTATCTACTGTACCACCCAGCTGCCTCAGTGTTTAAGGCACTGAGAGGTTAAGTAGCTTATCCAGGGTCACACAAACCTTATGTGTCAGAGGTAAACCAGGTCTTCCTACCTCCCAGGGCAGCTTTTTTGTCTGCTATACCCTAGTACATCTCCTTGTCTCTAGGCTAAATATAAACTTTTCTGCTTGGCTTTTAAAGCCCTTCACAAGTTGGCCCCAATCTATCTTTCCAGTCTCATTATGCAAGATTCCCCTTCCTGCATTCTTCAGTCCAGCCAAACTGGCTTTCTCTCTGCTCCTCGCATACAGCACTCCATCTGCCACATCTTTTTGCCTTTGCACTGGCCATCCCCCATGCCTGGGATGCATTCCCTCCTCACCTCCAACTCAGAGAATCTCTCACTTCCTTAGAGGTGAAGCTCAGGCACCAACTTCTCCATAAATCCTTTTCTGTTCCCCATCCGATTGCTACCGCGCTCCCTCCCAAACGGCCTTGTATTTAACTAGTTCCCGTTGATTTCATATTTACTCTGTAGACATTTATTATGCATATACTCATCTATGTGCATTTATATATAAGCCCCTCGAAAGCCGGAGTTGCTTCATCTTTTTTGTCTTCTTAATCCCCATGTCTAGCATAGTACCTGGTACATAATGGCCCATAATAGATGTTTCTTGATTGATTGATTCACTGTAAGAACTAGAGCTGGGATTAAAATCCGGATCATTGGGCTTCATGCACTCATTCATTCATTCAACAAATATTGATTGAATGTACTATAGATTCATCACTTCTTCCACAGCATCATCTTTGCTTTCTAGACATTAGGGTTGTCCCAAAGTATAACTGGTTGCTAGGAAAGAGAGTGAGTTTCCTATTTTTTAAGGTATCCAAGAAAAGTTTGGATAGGCTCTTGGCAGCAATGATAACAGGGCAGAATATCATTCAGATCTGAGTTCAGAATAGATGGTGTATGAAGTGTTTTCCAGCTCTGTATTCTGGGGAAGAGACATAGGCTGAGTACAAATAAATGCGTGGTCGGTGCTGAGCATATACGGAGACCATGCTAGGGTAAATTCCATCCTTTATTCTCTTAGTCTAGCACATGGGGCACACACACATACACAGAGACACACACAAACACACACACACACACACACCATTTTGTTCCAAAGCTGGAATATAAGGTCATACCTGAGAACAGAGAAACGATACGATTCTTATCTGCCCACAGTGGAACCCAACTTAGGTCTTGGTGATATAATCCAGCTGGGCAAGTTTGTCCCCATCTTCTCCTCACTCTCCATTCATTACATTTTCCCCTTTTCTTCGGCTGCCCCAGAAGAAACTGTTCAGTGCATCCCTTCCCCCTAAAGTAGATTAGAAAGGAGCAGCATAAGAGACTGGATAGAGGGGCCAGCCTCAAGGGAAAGAAGACCTGGATTCAAATCCCACCAACAGCACATGCTGGCAAGTCATTTAGATCCTTGAGGTCCCAGGCTGCTCTCTAAAACTTTAATTGTGTGGCAATTGTTGGTTTAACTTACAGTGTTAGAGAAAACTCACTGAAAATTCTCTGTTCCAATTAAATCATGGCTCCAGTCCACACTACCCCCCCAAAAGGATGGACTGGATGTAGTGAGCTCTCTATCCCGAGGGGAACATTGCAGCATGAGAAAAAAGTCTGGAGGGGTCAGTGCTTGACTCCAAAGGGAATAATTATCCCGTAGCAATAATGATCATGTCCCGCTTTCTATAGTGCTTAGAACTATGTGCTTTCCTTCCAACAAACTACTGAGGCAGGCAAATAAATCCCTGGAAGTCTATCGCCATTTTGGAAGTGAGTAAACAGCCTCAGGTAGGTTGTCCCTTTCTCAAGGTCACCCAGCTAATAAGTCTCTAAGGATACTGGGATTTGAATTCAGGTCCCCAGACTGCAAGCCCAGTGGTCTATCCACTACTCTGGGATGCCTCAAATAGGTCATTTCAGGCACTGTAACAAGCCAGTAGAGGAGTTATTTTTGTCTTCCCCGGCATCCCTCACATCACACCAGGTAGGCGGCTGCCTACTCTGTCTAGCCTCAGGGAAAGCCCTGTTTCCCCTCCCCCACCCCCATTCCTTCTCTCCTGGGGAGGGTCTATGAGAACTGAGGGGCCTGGTGTTTGACACGTCAAACACCATCAGGGATGAAAAGCCCTGATGTTGGGGGGTGAGAAAGGAGAAGCTGCCATCTCTGAGTGGAGTGTTCCAAGCCCCGGGGAGGAATGAAGTTTCAGCCAAATGGTAAAAATATAATAGAGTGCTGTCATTTCATCTTTCCATCAGGAGCTGAATAGTGGGGAGACGGGCTCAGCCAGGCAGCTAGTCACCTACAAGGGAGAATTTTCTATTTCTTTGGGGAACATAAGTTTGAGAGGGGGTGAGTTTCTATCAGCAGCTTTCACTTCCTCCCTACCTCTCCATACTTCTCACCCCCTTACACCCCTACAACGTTCAGTTACTCTAGGTTTTTCAAGGACTGAGACTTCAAAGGAGAGCTTTTATAAGTCATTGAACTGAGAGAAGGTGTCAGATACTGAATGCTCCTGCCCAGAGACAGGGGAATGGTCTAAATCAGTGGTTCCTAACCTGTCAGCCTCAGAATCCTGGGAGATGAGGGGGATGCTGCTGGGATTTTATAAAGGATTCCTAAAGCCCTAGATGAATCCATAAATAACTACATTCTTATAGACTGAATAAGTGACATATCTCACCCATAAATTAATACCATTTTTCAAATGTAAGTAGGCACTGTTGAGCTAGATAAAGTACAAAATCATAGAATCACCAATTTAGAGCTAGAAGGGGTCTTGGAAGTCACTAAATTCAACCTCCTCATTTTATAGATGAGGAAGTGAGGCTCAGAGAGGTTAAGTGATTTTTTTTTCATGCATGGTCGAACAGCTGATGAGCATCTGAGACAAGATTTGGACCCAGGTTTTCTCTTTGCAATCCAGTCCCACACTCCAGCCACTCTATCACATTCCTGGAGGCCTGGAAAAGGGCAAAGGAGCTGTCCAGGGTGAGGAAAAGAACCCAAGTGACCCAGCCTCTGGGCCAGACTGCTTCTGTAAAAATGGGGGCCCCTCAGACCTCCACTGGCAGATGAGTTCCCTAGCAAGATTCCTTGGGTCCAGGAGGTCTCAGAGCCAGACAGTGGGGTCTGAGGAGGAGGAGTTATGAACCAAAAGGTTGGGGGGGATGACAAGAAGAGAAAAAAGGAGGGATGTCAGAAGGAAGACGGAACAGAAAAGATGAGAGAAGTGAAGGAAAGGGAGAAGGAGAAAGAGGATGGAGTAGGCAAAGAGACAAAGAAAGGGAAAGATGATAAGAGGTAGCCATTAAAAGTTCTTCAGTCGAGCCCTGAAAAATGAATTCTCTCGTCATTTGGTTCCCTAAGGTAAAAACTGGAAAACCCCCAGAATGAGTTCATGGCCCCAGAGAAGTTTAGGAATTTCCTCAAGGAATACAGTGAGTTGAGTGAGGAGGCTTCAGCATGTTCCTGAGCCAGCACTCCGGAAGAATTTCTATCCTAGTTCATGTAAGCTCCTCTGACGGTTTTCAAATCCTTTATTAAATGGCCACCCTTCTCTCCTCTCCCCTTCCCTGTTCCCTAAAAGTACCTACCAGTCCAGTCAGTCTCCAGACATTTCTTCTTCCTATTTCTGTTCTTTTTCCTAGGCTGCTACCTACTGCCTGACATGTTCTCACACACACACACACACATGCCCATCCCTACTTCTCCCAATTCCACTCATCCTTCAAGGGACGGTTCAAGGTCTGCGGTCCCTGAGGCAGGGAGTGGGGGAGAGAGAGAGAGAGAGAGAGAGAGAGAGAGAGAGAGAGAGAGAGAGAG
>JAQQSZ010003742.1:0-14358 GCA_028646595.1 Phalanger gymnotis
TGGGAGCTCCATGCGGGACAGACCTTACCCAGAGACCATCCAGGCTGTCCTGGGCTGGAGCCCTGCTTCCCTCTGCCACTTTGTGGGTTCTGCAGTTCTAGAATTGGTTCAGAGCCATTTTTTATAGGTTTTTGGAGAGACTTGGTGGGGAGCTCATGCCAGTCACTGCTTTCCAGCCGCCATCTTGGCTCTGCCCCCCTCTACCATGCCTTTTTAAAATCAAGTAAAAACAAATATAGTACTTAATTTTTTTCATTGATGGATATTTTGCTTGTGCTCCATTATTTTGCTCTAAGCAGGAGGTGCATTCTTGTTAAAGTCAATTAGCTGATCTATTTAGTGTGGTAATGTTACATCTCTATAGGCCAAATAGCAAAGCATGTGTTTTAGGAGCCCAGCCCTAAATTTAGGTTCTTCTCTATTACAACTCCATTGCCTCTATTTCTGTGGCAAATATCAAACTACACATAAAATACCGAAAAGAGTAGACAATTATATGCTAGCAAAATTATTTCATTATGAGCCACTTAATTACTAAACTTAGACATATTGCAATTAGCTGGTTATTTTAATAATAATGGCTGACATTTACATGGTGATTTAAAGCTTATGAAGCACTTTACATATCTCACCTAAACTGATCTACACAATAGCCTTGTGAAGTGCAGATTTAATATTCCCAGTGCTACTACAGCTGAGGAAACTGAGGCTCAGAGATGGTGATTTATACCCAGGTGTTGGCTAATGTCAAATCAAGCACTCTTTCTGTCTCACATTAAATATGAATGCTACAAGAATACATATCTCCATGAAAATAAATGATAGTTATAGTCTAGAGAAAGTAAATATGGGCCAACAGAATATCAAGAAAAACCAAAAAACTTGTTTTAATTTACTCTAAGTCAAATGTTATTTATATACAAATGAAACTATTCACAAAAATTGGGGATCAAAAATATACAAATATAGTTGAAATTAGCT
This sequence comes from Phalanger gymnotis, assembly GCA_028646595.1. Taxonomy (NCBI): domain Eukaryota; kingdom Metazoa; phylum Chordata; class Mammalia; order Diprotodontia; family Phalangeridae; genus Phalanger; species Phalanger gymnotis. The sequence goes on from JAQQSZ010003742.1 coordinate 982, forward strand.
TTCATGGATAATTTTGGATTTTCATGCCGCTTTGAAAATAAGACTAAATGTCTTTATTTTATATACTAAGGATATGTGACTTAGAAGTATCAGACAGCTATGTCCTCTTTAAGCTTAATCTAGACTTGTGGCTAAACTCCATTCTACATTCTGTCCTTCCCTGGCTTTCCTCTCCTCAATCCTCTTCCCACCCCTCCCCCCAGCTAAAAATAGCAAAACCACATGCAGGCTAGGCATCCCGCTTGGCTAATTTTAGGTCTTAGAAGTTGAGGTTCCTAGCAAATTTGGCAGTGTTATAGCAGGGCCTAATAAGTAAAGCTCATTTTTGGTCTTTTAAGACTCCTATGATTATTCAGTATCTTGCTTATGTACAACCAACAGCTGTTAAAAAAGATTTGGGAGACATGGACCACTTGAAGAATGTGAAGGATAAACAGATTGATCTGATAATATATTTAGAACTGGAAAGGACCTTAGAGTTTATGGAATTCATGTTCCTCATTTTACAGATGAGAAAACTGAGACCAAGAAAGATGAAGTGAATTGTTCAAGGTCACATAAGTGATAAGCACCTGACAGAGGAAGGATTGAAGTGGCAAATAGAGATCATAGAGGGTTGATAGCATTCTAGAGCTAGATGGACAGAATTGCCCTTAGAGATGATATAGTCAACTCCCTTATTCAAAAGCTAACAAAATGAGACCTAGAGAAATAATAGAATTTGACCAAAGGTATATAGCTCTGTAGTATAGTAGCAAAGCCAGGACTAGAATCCAAACTTATCCCAATCCTAATTTTGTTGTTTTTCTCCCCAATGCGATACTACTCCCCTATTGTTATAGCAATAAATCAGTAGTTATATTTCCAAAAGATGATCTTAACACTTTCCTAGAAATTTATTTTAATAATCAAGTCAGAAATTGGACTTTTGGAGAGATTAATGCAACATTTATATGTAGTAGTCCCTCCAGAATACTTCCTTCAACTTATAGTCTTTCTAGTAGTTTCAGATGCCCGAAGGTGGCTGCTTCGCTGGGTCCAGGAATATCCTGCAGGTATCCACTGCTACTATTGAACCTTATGAGTCCCAACTAGTGTGATACTCACAAACAGCCAGTAGACACAGTGAGCTTTTTGCAAAGGAATTTACTAAGATCACATGGTAAGAATAGTAATTGTAAAACATTTCCCTCATAAACCTAGGGTACATTTTCCCACTTGCATTTTTCAGGTAAGTTTTAAAACTAATTTATATCAATGAATATAATATTTAAAGAGATGTAATAATAGATTGCCAATCATTAAATGTGCGTGCTCACACTTTTAGCAAAAAGATTCAGAGTTTTTGGAGACATCTGTATTAGTTAGAAGTATTGTATATGTGTTTTTTTTTTAAATAACGGTACAATTAAAGATGAACATACTCATTAGGTCTTTTAGTTTCTTTTTGAAACACAGATTTACTGCCTTGTTAAGTGTACCAATCTAGCTCATCCCATTCTTCTCTTGGAAAATTTACCATGGGGGAAGTTGTACTGGGAGACCACCTTTTCAGAGAAAGTGTTGGCCTCCACAGACAACATCCTAGGTCAGAAGAAAGAATTGTGAATTTCTCAGATTACCTGGCACCCAGATGGTAGGAATTAGGGGAATAGAGGAGTTGGATCCAAGAATTAGATTGGATGGTATGGTCAGTGAGATGGAAAATAATCATTGAGAGGACCAGGGATAGAATTAGACTCCATTATTTGGAGTCACTGGATAATGTGAACCATTACTTCTTTCTATCCAACATTACCTTCATCACAAATTCACACTAATAAGACTGAGACAAAAGCAGGAAAAGTCCATGTTTGTGAATCCTGAAATTTCTTTATCTGATCATAATCTGCTGTCATCCACCTTTCCTTTTGCTTTGCAATGACCAACCTTGTTCTTCATCCTCACATTGGCTTCCAGTCCCTCTACCCTTCAGTTCTTTGCTAGGTCATCATCACTGTACTGGCTACACTCTCCTTCCTTCCCCCTCTCTACCCCTCAGTGAAACAGTTAGACTCTACACTTTCCTCTTCTGTCAAAACCTATTCACCCTTGTCTTATCATTGATCTTGTCCTATCACTGATCTTGTCCTATCACTGATCTTGTCCTACTAAGCCTCAGCTTTAGACTGCTCCCACTATTCGCTGCCTTTGTTCCTGTTCATTTGCTGCTGAAGAAAGCTAGAGAAAATCATAAAACCATGCTCACTGGTTCCAGTACAAATTCATGTCACATGATCTCAACTAGCCCTCATTTTGGCATCTTTAACACCTGCCTAATGAGGTAAATACTAAAAAACAAGAGTTATACTCATACTAACAAAGCAAAAATAAAAATCCATGACATTTATTGACATTACGTTTAAAGGTACCACAGACAATAAATCAACAGTAATATTAAAATGTAAGAGGGTTGTATCCCAAAAGTACAACCCAAATTCTATAATCCCTGCTACATTTATTATGTGAGAATGCTGAGTTACAAAATCAATCAAATGTGTAAACTAGCTGCAAACAATTCTTAACTATCCCTATAGAATTTACTCAGTCAAATGTACAAGCTAGGCGCATTGTTGTTGTTTACTCCTTTCTGTTGTGTCCAATTCTTCATGACTCCATTTAGGGTTTTCTTGACAGCCATGCTGGAGTGGTTTGCCATTTCCTTCTCTAGCTGATTTTACAGATGAGGTAAGGCAAACAGAATTAAGTGACTTGCCCAGGGTCACACAGCTAGTAAGTGTCTGAGGTTTTTGAACTCAGTTCTTCCTGACTCCAAGCAAGGAGCTCTATCCAGTGCACCATCTAGCTGCCCTTCTAGACTAGGTACCAACCATCTGGTTAATAGGTTAGGAAGGAGCGAAGTTCTTCAAACAATTAGATAAAATCAGATGAAGAAATAGATTAGGATTACTTGAAAGAACTAGATATACCTCTGGGTCTCCTCCAAGTATAGAAGAAAAAGGAGATTAGAGGAAACACACTGACATAAAACTGCTTCAGTCATTAAGCTCTGGGGCACTTTGAGAAGGCAGACTCCTTGCTCCTCTACTGTGCCATCCCACCCCCACATTGGCCTTGTCACTAGAGAGACCTGACCAGTAACAATCAAGACATTCCACTGGGAGGTGAGAGAGGACAAATTGGACAAGCAGAAAGAAACACAACTTCAGGACTCTACAAGGACCCTGGCCCTTGGGACCCAGCAGGAGGCTACACGTCCTTTAGGCAGCTTTACAAGAACTGCACGAGGGAGAATGGGACTTCCATCACCCAGAAGCTGAGTTACTCCTTTGCCACGTGTGCTCTCTAAACTTAAGCCCAATGGACTCTATGTGTTATTTGTCTCAGACTTTTAGGAAGAATGTTTTTATATCAACCTTTCTTACTACACTATATTAGAAAATTCCCATTTAGAAAAACTAATTATCTTTGCTGGCTGATTGATATCAACCAGTTAATCAGTGAGAAATACAGTAGGGGCTTAGGAAGGGGAGGAAGTATGAGCCCAGTTTGTTCTCCAAACATCTATGTACCAGTTGACATAGAATATAAATTCATAGAGGAAAAGTTAACTGGATGACAAAATGACATAGGTAGCTAGTGGCATAATAGTAACAGACTTTTCTCAGAACTGGACAAATGTAACAGAAACATTTTTTAAAAAGGAAAATATATAACTGAAAAATTTCTTGGAGAATTTAGAGCTAAAAGATGTATGATATCTTCTGAAGGAGAAAATTTTAAAATATACTTATTTCTCAGTTCTACATGACCCTTTATAAAAATAGACTATGTCATAGTAATAACAGTAGCAGCAGCATATATGCCATCTACTATGTACCAAACATGGTACTAAGCACTTTACAAATATTATCTCATTTGATCCTTACAATAATCCTGGGAGGTAAGTGCTATTATTATCCCCATTTTACAGTTAATGAAACTGAGGCAAACAGAGGTTAAGTAATTTACCACAGGACATGTAGCTGGTAAGTGTCCAGATTTGAACTCGTCTTCCTGACTTTTCTGATTCAAGCGCCAGTACACTGTGCTACCTCTACATATTAAAAAGTAGAAACACTAAGCCTATTTAAGACTATAATTCCACAAAACCATAGTTAATGCAGGAACACAAGCAAAAGACAAAAACCTAAACCAAGATTTAATAACAGAATGCTGAACAATGAGTGAGTCAAAGAACAAATCATAGAAATAATTTATAACTTTGTGAAAGATAATATGCCAAAATCTAAGAGATGCGGTTTAATCAGTCTTCAGAGGAAAATTTTTCTTTCCTAAAAATATATGTTAAAACAGAAAAAAGAGAAACATTCTTTAAACTGAATATACAATTTTAAAAATTAGAAAACCAACAAATAAGCTGATATAATCACAAAAGATGAAACATTGAAAATTAGAGAAGTCACTGGAAACCTAAAGACCATTGAACTAGTAAACAAAGCTAAAAGCTGGTTCTTTAAAAAGACTAACAAAAATGATAAACCTTTTTAGCCAGCCTGATTTAAAAAGAGGAAAATCAAATTAACAAAATAAAATGCAAAAAAAATGAACATGAAATTATAAGATATAGAGAAGAAATTTTAAAATTATCAGAACTTTTTGTATATAGTGATAGGCAAAAAAGAATTGATGATTTAAAAGAAGTAGAGAATTGTCTACAAAAATATAAAATAACCAAATTAACAGAACACCAAATAGAAATATTAAATAATCCAGTTTCAGAAAATGAAATTGGAAAGGCTGTAATGAAGTTGCTAACAGGGTGGGGGGAAACTCATCCAGATGACTTTACAGTAGAATTCTATCACATTTTTCTCAATAAAAATGAATACTTATACAAATTATTCATAAAATTTAAGAAAGAAATCACTATGCGATTCTTTTTATGAGATCAGTGCTGTCCTGAAACCTAAATCAAGAAAGACTAAAGCAAAGAAAGAACTACACATCAGTATCATTAATGAATAGTACTTTGATCAATTTAAATAAAATCTTAGCATTTTATCCAAAAAAAATCATTCATTATGATCAAATTGAATTTATTCCAGAGTTGCAAGGATGGTTCAATATTAGGGAAACAATATAATCATATGTTAAAGAGATAGTATAGTCTGCAGATTATTGTTGGGTTTGGTGTTTTGGTTTTTTTTTTGGAGGGGAGAAGGGAAGGCAACTGGGGTCAAGTGACTTGCCCAAGGTCACACAACTAGTAAGTGTGTCAAGTATCTGAGGCTAGATTTGAACTCAGGTTCCTGAACAGGCCCTGATCCCAGGGCCACCTAGCTGCCACCTAGCTGCCCCCAGTGTGCAGGTTATTTAACCACTACTGTTTGCCCCTTACAATGCTGCTGACTCATTGCCTAGTTAGCTTGGTTTCCTGGTATAAATGTTCCTTCTCCATTTTTAGAAGTTGTATCAAAGAATCTGTTATCTATTTCTCATTGTGTTAGTTCTGAGCCCCAGACAGAGACAAAACTTCTGACAAAACAAAAAAACACTAGATCTATTTCTATCTCTTCTCTGAGGATGTTTTCCCCTCAATTGCCTCCTCCCAACTTTATTTCAGCTAAGTATACATTAGCAAACACCCATGGTTATTATGGTGATATTGAAAACAAAGTAAGATAAGCAGATTTTCCTCCTTCTCAGAGGAAAAATCTTCAGGTTCCTACGAAAGAACTTAGGTATTACTACCTTGTGCTCTATGGAATGGGAATTTCAGTAACTGGGCTCCTTTTTGCAAATCTTCCTGGCTGCTATGCCCAAGCTGCCTGGCTTCTAGACTCCTGTTACCTTTTTTTGTGATGGTGTCTTTCACCTGGGCTTCTGCTCTCCCAATTCCAAGTGACTTCTCACAGTTCTCCCTTTTCCAGCTCCATATGTCTTCTACATGTTTCATCAGGATCTAGGATATTCAAGTCTGTCTACTCAGCATATTGTTTTTTTGAAGATCACCTGGAGGCACAGCCTTCATCCTGTCATGTTGCTTTCATTCTGATACAACCAAGGTATCTGTTCACACTTTAAAACAATCACATTGTAGGATCTTTTACACATCATTTTTTACAGATCTTTACACATCTTTTACAGATAATTTAACACCTTATTGCCAACCCCTTTTCTGTGATTTGGTGCTAGACTAAAACAAAAACATCCCAAACCACGTGATTATATCAAGTTGTTCAGTTGTTTCAGTCATATTCAACTCTTCATGACCCCTTGTGGGATTTTCTTGGCAAAGATACTAGAGTGGTTTACCATGTCCTTCTCCAGTTCATTTTACAGATGAGGAAACTGAAGCAGATGGGGTTAAGCGACCTGCCCATGTCACATATCTAGTAAGTGTCTGAGGCCAGATTTGAAATCAGAAAGATGAATCTTTCTAACTCTAGATTCAGCGTTCTATTTACTGTACCACCTAGCTGCCCTGTTTATGCCAAAAGATACAGGAAAAGCCTTTGACAAAGTGCAACACTATCAATGCATGTACATATGCGTGAATATATACACACATGTATACACACTTACATATAATATTATAAAGCATAGACAAAGAAGGGTCTTTTTTAAAAATACTAAAACAATATTTGGGATTCAATCTCTGAAAGTATACTCTATGCTTATGCTCCATAAAGAAATAAAGAACAGCTTAGATAATCAGATGGATGGATATTCAGTGTCATGGCTGGGTACAATGATAAAAATGACAGAACAACTGAAGTTATTGTATGGATTTAGCATTACCAAGGTAGATACTATTTATAGAACTAGGTAACAAAAAGGTACAGGCACAAAAAGTCTAGAAATAATGAAAGAAAAGAAGGGACGAAAGATGAATTGTATTTCCAGATTTCAAATTATATAGCAGTTATTATTCAAATTATTTGGTACTGATTAAAAATAAAGGAACAGGAGGAATAAAGGAAGAATAAAAAAACTGAACAACTCAATGTTCCATAAAAACAAAAATGTAGGTACTATCAAGAAAATCAGTAGAGATCTTTTCAAAAAGAAAAGAAAATTTACTATGGACCTCATTATGTAATCTCATTATATAAGCTTGATATCTGACTTTGGAATGACAATAGGAATTGTTGGGTGTTTATTTTAGTAGCCTATGTCATAATATTTGAAGTGTAGTATTACATGGAAGAGTGTTCTCTTTTTTGCCACTGGCTGACTTTGCTGCTCTCTCTCTGTAACACACTCTCTCTCTCTCTCTCCCACACACACATACACACACTCACACTCACCCTCCCCCTCTCTCCCTCCCTCCCTTTCTTCCTCTCTTTCTCTCTCCCTTCCCAACCCCAGCCCTAGTTATCTAGTATACTCTCTCGTTCTCCTTGTCTGGCTCTCTCACTTTTGTACATACTTCATGTTCTTGTTATTCTCATGCTTTCTATCTGGCTCACTTGCTCTCTGGCTCTAGCTCACTTACTTTTTGGCTTACTTGCTTCTTCTCATCTCTCCCTCCTTCCCTCCCTTCTAAAAGAGCAGAAGAAAAAATCCTGGCATAATATATATTCTTGATTTATGGATTTGCTCTTTAAACATCAATACAATTTGTTTGAGTGCATGGATGCCAAACAACCAGTATGATTTTTTTTTCTCTTCTCAATTAGTTGTTTAGCTCCCCTTAGGAACAGACATTGGTAAAATGAAATCCTACAGATTTATGTTCAAGCTGGCTTGATAATCGGCTCCTTATGAATGAGCCTCTGAGGACTTTCTCTTTAGCCTCACTTAGACTAGCAGGATGGATCTCCAAAGCATGGCTGGTGCTTTTATTCTTCCTGTTCTAGGGGTTACTTGGAAAGGTTGAGAGTGATTTTCCACTACTGTTGCTCATAAGCATCCAGTGTATTCACCCTGATATCAGTCAACCAGTTGCCAGCTCCTCAGTATTAACTGACAAGTTAAACATCAATTAGCTTGTGCAAAAAAGATATATTTACTGAGAAAACAGCAAAAAAGCAGAGTACTGCAGAAATCTCCCAAGTTAGGAGCACCATCCTTTGCTAACTTGGTCTCTTAGCTCAAAATAAGTGGTTGCTATAGAACATTTTCTCTATCAAGTTCACTTCTGTGTTGCATCGGCAACAGACGAGTCCTTCCCTTGCTTGTAGGACACGTTTTCTCAGCTGCTAGATCAATTTATTACTGGGCTTGGTTAAATAAGTCATACCCCAGAACTGGCTTCTCACCTGGCTCAGCTCTGCAAGCTGCCAGCACACTGTGCTGTGGACTCCAGCTGCTCAGCCTCTGGTGGCTCTTTTAATCTTTCAAAAGCCCTAAGGTCATCTGATCTGTTCTATCTCCAATTCACTGAGGTCTGAAAAGAATAAACACAAACAAAAGAAACAGAAGTGATATGTACCATGGATTCATAGCCAAGCAGCAACCAAGTGGGTAGATGGGGCAACTGGCAGTAGGCTGCTGCCACTTCTGCTGCCTCTATATACCCAGAGGCTTACATCAGTTCTGCCTTATTTCATCATCTTGGAAGAGAGACAGATTTCATTTGCTCTAGCCTCTAGAGTGCATTTTCAATCTATACAACAAATTAAAAGTCTTTTCTTCACTCACATAGTAAGCCCTCAGAAAATTGTCAAGCTACCCATGCATGGTCTGAATTGGGTAGGGAGAGGGACCCTCCATCACAGATTCCCAATGCATGCTCACTGAGCCTCCAATTGGAATGGCAACAGGTAGATACTAGGAATGTTCTAAGGACTGAGTCCTTAATGGCAAATCCCCATGTTACATTCTTTCCCTCATCAATAAAAATTTGCTACCTTTACCAAATCAGCCAAGGAGTATTTTGAAAAGTCCATACCCCAATCCACAACAGTTCTCTAGGGTCTATAGAGGAGTAAGTGTTGTCATTTCATTTATAGTGCAGATCTTGTGTGGTCCCACACATAGAGGTGAAAACACAATTACTCCTAAACAATTACAGAATTATGCAGATTCAGCAAGCAAAAAAAATTGACAAAGTTTGAACAATTCTACTGCTTGCTTAGTAATAACGGAATGTCTTGGTACTTGAAGTGGCCTTCCCTGACCTAAAGACAATAAAGGAAAAAAGCTACAGAAAATCCAACTTCCTACCTTACAGGGAAAGCTAGTCTCTACAGAGCTTAGAAGAATGTATTCCCAAAGGGAATTGGGAACGAGGGTCAACTGGAAGTCATCCCAGGTGTAAAGCCAAATCCACTTGGCTAGGCGTTTATGTAGCATTCTCAAATGTCGCTCCAATGCATTCACCCTCTCCCACTTTCACTAAAGAGACCGCCTTCTACTCTGGATCCACCTCACAGCCTGAGTTTAATCCTACTAACTTCTTTTGGGTCCCAGAAACAACATAGGGCATCTACATTTTATCTTTAAGGATCCCTGAAACACGTAAGAAATCCAGCTGGATGTCTGGACAAAATCTCTAGGCGTCCCCTTCTACACTCAATGTACCAAGATTTCCCCAGGGAGGTATCTTTAACATATAGGCCTTGAAGATCTAGGAAAATTTCCTCTGAATCCCTGTGGGCACCAGAAATTTCCTCACTGGAATTCCCAATTGACCAACAAACTCAGTTTGCGAGGGATGAACAAGCTGAGCTTGAGAGGAAGGAAAACAGGATCAAATAATCCCGAAAGAGGTATGGTGCTCCCCAAAAGGATTAAGCACTTGGAGTTGATTACTTTGAGTTTCTAGACTAGCAGGCAGGTCTTCTCCCATGGCCTTTAAAGTTCATAAGGCAAGCAGTCCTGCTCTTTTTTTAAAGCAAAAAGAAAATTGAGCATTTGTGACCTAGGAATGAGTACTTTAGGGAAGCAAAATCCATGCTTCTTATTTATATTAGCTATTTGTACTAGCACTTGTACTTAGCTACTAATATTCCTACTTGCCACAGTAATAGAATAGATTTCAGTATGTAAGTTTTCAAATAAGCAATAGTTAACACAGAGAAATTGTTCTGATGTGCAAGGAAACACACCAGAAAAACTGACTGTACCAATCCAGAGTCCCAGGTATGGAATCTCCCTGGAGGGTCCCAGCATAGACTCTGTGAATACTATCCAGCATTGATTTGAACTTGCAAGTTGGTTTACCAGAACAGAACTAACTACTTCTCCCCTGAGGGTCCTATGGGTAACACTGAGGGGTTGGAGAGACTCTAATATTGTTACTCACAACCTTCCATCCAGTGTGCACATGTTCTAAGGACTAAGTCTTCACTGGCCAGTATCCTGATTACAACTGAAAGAATGAATAAATGGGGCAGCTAGGTGGCACAGTGAATACAGCACCAGCCCTGGAATCAGGAGGACCTGAGCTCAAATCTGGCCTCAGACACTTGACACTTCCTAGCTGTGTGACCTTGGGCAAGTCACTTAACTCCAATTGCCCTGCCTTCCCCCCTGCAAAAAAAAAAAATGAATGAATGAATGAATGAAAAAGTATTTAGCACTTAACTATGTGTCAAGCACTGGGGATACAAAAAGGAAAAAAAGAGATAGTCCTTGTTTTAAAGATAACTCATCCTTCAATTGAGAGATACAGCACATATAAGTTTAGCTGTAGGACAGATGGAATAGCTCAGATATCTTAACAGTGCAGTGACAGAGTAGAGATGGCAATATTTATGGGTCTTAGGGGCATAGTGGCAGAGTATGTGGTAAGATCTGGAGGGCTCTAGGACACAATGGCAGAATAGATAACAAGGCCCAGCACCCCTCTGTCTCACAAAGAAGGCTTATAGCTGCTGAGTCCCAACTCTTCCTAAGTTGTAGGAACAGCTGTGACATTCCTTCCACTTGCTCTGGGTGGTCAGGGTAATTGAGGAACAGGCAAAGGGAAAGCCTGGGAGAGGGTTCCCTCCAGGTCTCCACTTAGAATAACTGATGGTTTATGTATTTAATTTTGAGCAAGACTCCTCAGAACTACTCTGGAGTAACTTTCTGCTTTCTCTCCTCCTAGATATCATAATGACAGATGAGTGTGCCGGCTGAGCTTTTCATTGCCGTTGAAGATTAGCATATGAAGAGAAGCCTGAATTTACCTGACTGAAATGAGAGGCAATGATCCTGGTCCAGATTCTCAATGAGAAAGAAGTACCTTTGTTGCTGTGCTAGATATATTTCTTTCCAGATTCAGATTATCTGTTAAAAAATTTTCATCTTTTCCTTTTGGTCTGTTAAATAAACTTCTCTTTGGCATGCTGTCACAGGATGCCATTTGCTTTGAAAAGGAAAACTGAATTTATATGTAGCTGAAATTGGAAAGTGAGATCACCGTGCACCAAACCAAAAGATGTTTACTTACGGAATAAGCACTGGGTAGTTATGTAAGGTCCTTTGTTTTGGGTGTCTGCTTAATAAATATATTAAGTAGTTTTTCAAAGGTAGTTCTTGTTCCGTTTGGACTAAAAGTACCAAAGTCTTGAAGCATTGGAAATGAAAACCCTTTTATTACAAGCTATTTTTAACTGAACCTAATTGAAACCACATGAGTGGGAGACCTAATTCCATTTCTGTCTGACTCCAAAGAAATTCTACCCCCATAGCTCAACAAAGCAAGGAAAGTAGAACACATACTAAGTGATAATGAAATGCAAAGTATTCTATACATTATATTACTCCAAACAAGCTCATATTGGCTGATTTTGCAACTTAACTCTTTAATAGTACTCTCACAGAACATTAATAGTATTTAATGATAAAGAGTACACTTGTATAATTGTGTTAACATCAACTCACTCCAGCACTTTTCCTAATACAGTAACACAAAACAGAACACAAGGATCAGTTACCTAGTTGTGCATGTGGAAAAGAAATTATAAAATCAATAAATATTGATCTCTGAGGGGAAATTACATAATTTTTAAAGTATGCAGTGCCAAGTAGTTAAATATTCTAATAGATACTTCTGAGATGTCTATTAGCTTTTAATACATGAAACAAAATTACTTCATCTGATTATGGAAATGACAACCATTATGTAATTGCTTTTCCATGGAGGAAAATCGTTAGGAAATGTACCTATAGGAGAGATCTTCAGTGACAGAAGCCTACACTACTCAGACCTTCTGATTCCTAATTCAATGTAAAGTTAATCAGTAAACACTTTTTAATTGAGTAGCATTGTACTAGTTACCATGGGAGATGTAAAAGTAGAACAGGCCATGACAGGATCATTTAAAGGCAATAAGAATGTTACTGTGTAAAGAAGAAAGAGGTGGTTGTTTTCAACTAAGTGTTAAAGCACTATCCTGTGCATGGAGAATTATGCTTATTTTTCTCAGCCCCAGAGAACATAACTAGGACTAGCAGTAAATACCTACAGAGATGTTAGCTCTGGTAAAAACATATTGAGATGTTAAGAGTCAAATGTTAGCTCAATATTAAGGAAGAATTCCTTAACAGTTAACAGCGGTCCAAAAATGAAATGTGTTGTCAGGTCACAGAATCACAAAATTTGAAAGTTGGAAGAACATTTATTAGCCATCCAATACAACCCAAACAGAAAACAAGTCTCTACTATCATATACTCACAGTCACTGTGCAGCTCCTGCTTGAAGACTTCCATAGATGGAGAGCCCTCTCTAGATCTCATTCAACTTTTGGACAGCTCTAGTTGTTAGGAAGTTTTTCCTGACATTGAGGCTAAGTTTGCCTCTTTCTATCTAACACTTCTTGCTCTTGGTTTTGCTTTCTGGAGCCAAGTGCAACAAATTTAGTCCTTTCTCCACATATTAGAGTCTTCTTTCTTAGTTTTTATTCATTTTGAACTTAAAAATACAAAAAAAGTAAGAACATTCCCATGTACACAGCACAACATAAAAAGAGGATTCAATATAAAACCATGAGTTTCCATTTCACACTGCTTACCCTTTTTTTTTCTTGAAAAACTATGTAATAAATACTACACATCATTTTCAAAGCTACCCTGCTTTTCTGTGCTTCCTTCTAAGTTTTCTTTTGTACTCTGCTGTGAACTTTTTTTTTCCTTCCTCCCCACCGCACACTAGAGAAGGCCACCATTAAATACAAATATGTATATATACACAAAACCATACTACACATGCTTCTATTTATCAGTTCTTTCTCTGGATGTAGATAGCATCTTCCTTCATTGGTCCTTCGTAGTTAATTTGAATATTTACAATTGTCAAAATGACTTAGTCATTCAAATTTGTTCTTAGGACAATATTGCTGTTACTGTGTACAATGCCCTCTTGGTTCTGCTCACTTCACTCTTCGTTATTTCATGCAGGTTTTCCCATGTTTTTCCAAAATCAACAAGCTCATCATTTC
>JAQQSZ010003743.1:0-14357 GCA_028646595.1 Phalanger gymnotis
CAAAGGAATGAAAAAATGGAAGACAATGTGAAATATCTCATTGGAAAAACCACTGACCTGGAAAATAGATCCAGGAGAGAGAATTTAAAAATTGTTGGACTACCTGAAAGCCATGATCAAAAAAAGAGCCTAGATATCATCTTTCAAGAAATTATCAAAGAGAACTGTCCTGATATTCTAGAGCCACAGGGCAAAATACAAATTGAGAGTATCCACAGATCGCCTCCTGAAAAAGATCTCCAAAAAAGAAAACTCCCAGGAACATTGTTGCCAAATTCCAGAGCTCCCAGATCAAGGAGAAAACACTTCAAGCAGTCAGAAATAAACAATTTGAGTATTGTGGAAACACAATCAGGATAACAGAGGATCTAGCAGCTTCTACATTAAGGGATCAAAGGGCTTAGAATACAATATTCTGGAGGTCAATGGAGCTAGGTTTAAAACCAAGAATCACCTACCCAGCAAAATTGAGTATCATCCTCCAAGGCAAAATATGGAATTTCAATAAAATAGAGGACTCTCAAGCTATCTCAGTGAAAAGACCAAAGCTGAATAGAAAATTTGACTTTCAAACACAAGAATCAAGAGAAGCATGAAAAGGTAAACTAGAAAGAGAAATCATAAGGAACTTACTAAAGTTGAACTGATTTGTTTACATTCCTACATGGAAAGATGGTATGTATAATTCATGAGACTTTAGTGTATATATATAGACAGAGGGCACGGGGTGAGTTGAATATGAAGGGATGATATCTAAAAAAATCGAATTAAAGGATGAGAGAAATATATTAAGAGAGAGAGAAAAGGAGAGATAGAATGGGGTAAATTATCTCACATAAAAGTGGTGAGAAAAAGTAGTTCTGTAGTAAGGGAAAAGGGAACAGGTGAGGGGGAATGAGTGAATCTTGCTCTCATTGGATTTGACCTGAGGAGGGAATAACATACACACTCAGTTGGGTATCTTATCCCACAGGAAAGGAGGAAGGAGATAAAAAAGGGGGGATGATAGAAGGGAGGGCAGATAGGGGGAGGAGGTAATCAATAACAAACACTTTTGAAAAGGGACAGGGTCAAGGGAGAAAACTGAATAAAGGGTGATAGGATAGGAAGGAGCAAAATTTAGTCTTTCACATCAGGAGTATCGTGGAAGGGTTTTACATAATGATACGCATGTGGCCTGTGTTGAATGACTTGCCTTCTTATAGGGGGAGAGGGAGGGAGAGAGGGAGTTTGGAACTCAAAGTTTTAAAAGCAGATGTTCAAAAAAAATTTTGCATGCAACTAGGAAATAAGATATACAGGCAATGGGGCATAGAAATTTATCTTGCCCTACAAGAAAGTAAGGGAAAAGTGAATGGGGGGGAGCAGGGTTACAGAAGTGGGGCTGACTGGGGAACAGGGTAACCAGAATATATGCCATCTAGGATTGGAGGGGAGGGTAGAAATGGGGAGAAAATTTGTAATTCAAACTGTTGTGAAAATCAATGTTGAAAACTAAAAATATGAAATAAATCAAATAAATAAATAGAATGGGCAAGTAGAAGCTAATGACTCTCTGAGGCAGCAAGAATCAGTCAAACAAAATCTAAAGAATGAAAAAATAGAAGAAAATGTAAAATATCTCATTGCAAAGATAGCATGTAGATCACAGTAACCTGAAATTTTTTTTTATCAACACTTACTGTCTCAAGCAGGATACTCTAAAGAGGAGCTCATTTTTGTATAAAGTCACAGCTACAGGACAATCTTCCTCATGCCTAGATGTCATATCCTTATAGACAAATATTTAACATCATCCTAATATTAGTTACATTTCTGTGATTCACTAGTACCTTGGAAATTTTTCAAAACAAGAGCCCTCCTCCATCTTCATTGCTTGTGGAATGGAGAGGTGGCATCTGTTTGTTTATTTATATCTCCACTGCCAAGAACAGTTCATTCATTCAATCAATAAGCTTAATATAGTGTCTATTATGGACCAGGCTACAAAGACAAACAATAAAACATGCCTGACTCTAGAGCATCTTGCAGAGGAGACAAAGAAGTACTTCTGTAATGATGATTGATGATGATGATGATGGCTAACAGCTGCTGTGGGGGCGTAAAACCAACAACAACCAGCTCACAGAACCCTGCAAGCCCAGGTGCTTTCGATCTGCTTTACTAAGGAAGGCAACGTTAAGGGGTTAACAATCTTACTTTAATCCAACATACAAATATCATTCACTTAGTTCAGGGGAAAAAAGCCAGCACCCTGAACTTCAGAACAAATACAAACAAATTACAAACATCAACAGACAGACCAAATACAATTCATAGTTACCAACATCTGAGGTCAGCCTGGGAGCTCATAACAAGGGCTCGCCCAGAGTCATGCGTGCCACCACTGCTTGTGGGTCAGAGCTCCGAAAAAGAGAAAGCCAACCCCTGGTTTTATATCTTTTTCAGGGTCAAGGGTGAGTCACACATGCGACTCACCCACATGACCTAAAATCGTCACAAAGAGGTGACTTAAACCTACGTGTTCTAAAAGCCTCTGATGTCACAAACACGTCACTCAAACCCATGTAAACGAGGCTTTCTCTTGAGGTAAGGAGGTCATCATGGACTCCTAATTTAATCAAAGAAATAAAGGCCAAACTCTTCAAGGGCACTTGGTTGAATTAAGTTATAAGAGCCCATTTTGATTGCCAATACAGATGATAGGTAACATTCACATAGTGTTTGCTAAATGCCAGGCACTGCTCTAAGTGCTTTATAAATATTATCTCTTAATTCTCACAACCTTCCTGAGAGATTAAGTTACTTATGTGATCTCACACAGCTGGTGAGCTGAGGCTGGATCTGAACTTGGTTCCAAGTCCAGTACAGAAGTACACATATACATATACATATATATATATATGTATATATATATATACACACTAAATGCAAAGAGGTTATATCCTTTGCATATAGTAGTCAACAAATTTTGAATCATCTAGTCCAAATTTCTATTCGTTCATCTTCCATAGACTAGATGTTCTAGAATATTCAGAAGGGAGGTCAAGACCCAAGACCCACAGGCAAGATCATCCATATGTGACTTTAATATATGACATACTTAACAAAGTTCTTTGCAATTTCCAATTCCTTACAATGACCCTATAAGTTTGGTAGAGAGAACATTATCCTGATTTTTCAAATAAGTAGTAACATTCAGATAAATAATGGGAATTGGACATCATTACATGGGTGTGTCAGAGTCAGGTCCCACAATGGAGGTAGTGCCAGATAATCAGGGTTTGAATATTGGCTTTATCCTTTACTACTTGTGTGTTTCCTCCTTTCTCTGGGACTCATTTTCCATATCTGTGTAATATGTGACTTCTGGATGTGGCTCAAAGGAGAAAAGAATAGACATCTCCCTTATCTCCTCCCCACAACAGGGAGTGTCTTGGAGCTCTGGGATACAAGGGTCAGAAAAAAAGTGAAACAAACTTTGCATGCTTCCCAGAATCACAGAGTCCTAGGGTTGGAAAGGAGCTCACTGGCCATCTTAACCAGCCATACCTGGACAAGAATCTCTTCTATAGCAAACCATACAAGTGATGGTTCAGCTTCTAAATGACCTATTGGTAGTTATATAACCTGGATGAGGATCCAGCAAAGGATCCCGGGAAGGAGTGGCCAGATAGGGAGGAGGACAACCTGGATAAAGTAACACCATGGAAACTTAGAGAGAAGAAAGCGTCTGGGAGAAGATGGTTATTGACAATGTCAAAGGCCATAGAAAGGCAGAGAAGGATGAGGATTAAGAAAAGGCTACCAGGCTTGGTGATTATTATTATTTCTGGTTATTTCTAGGACTCTCTCTAAGGAACTCAATTCTTTCAGTTTAGTGGGACCTTGGATTCTGGATCATCTCAAACTATAGTCTGTAATCCTGAATTTCCTAGAAGCCTACCAAAGGGATTCTCAAAGCTTTTCAAGAGATTTTAGCTAATACTGGCCTAATTTTAAAGAGTCATCGCCAAAGTGTTGGCCACCAGAGGTAGGTAAGTGGTGCCATGGATAGAGCATTGGACCTGTAGTCAAGAAGACCTAACATCAATTGTGACCTCAGACTCTTATTAGCTTTGTGACTACAAGTCACTTAACCTGCCTCAGTTTTCCCATCTGGTAAAATGGGGATAATAATAATACCTACCACCCAGGACCAAGATGATAAAATGAGGTATTTGTGAAATTCTTTTTAAACCTTACAGCATTAAATAAATGCAAGACTACTGATTTCTTTTTTGGCCAGAGCAATTCATTAAACTATTAAGGAGTGTTTTTGATTTGTGTAAGTTGAGTAAGTACTCCCCACACATTCTTGAAACGTGGAATGAGTGATAATGAGTGATAATGAAAACAATTAAGTTGGCAGTTTTCACCTTATCTGATCCTTACATGAACCCTGTTCAGTAGGCAATGCTAGTATTATCCCCACTCTGCAGACAAGGAAACTGAAGTCCCCCAAATTTAAATAACTTGACCAATATCACATAGTAAATATTGGAACTGAAACTTAAACCCAGGTCTTCTAACTTTAGACCCATGTTCTTTTTAATTTTTTATTTATTTTTCCTATTTATATTATTATTCTATTTTATTTTTTCAATTAGTAAGCATTTATTTTCTCTACCTCCTGCTTCATTCCTTCCAATTTAAAAGAAAAAAAGACAATAAAAACCCTTGTAACAAATACGCATGGTCAGACGAAACAAATTCCCACACTATGTTGAAAAATGTCTTTCTCAATCAGTATCTTAAATCCAATACATCTCTGTCAGATTACGGACTCATCATCAGTGCTCTAGTCATTTTATTGACCAGTATTCTTATGTCTTTCAAAGCTGTTTGTTTTCATAACGTTGTTGGTGTTGTACCATTTGGTTACTTCATTATGCATTATTTTGTCATTGTCATCATCATCATAGCTCACATTTATATAGTAATAGTAATAATAGCTGACATTTATAGTGTGTACTGTGTGCTAGGCTCTGCGCTAACTGCTCAATAATTATTGTCTCATTTGATTCTCACAAAACTCTGGGAGGTAGATGCTATTAACCCCATTTTATAGATAAAGAAACTGAGGCAAACAGAGTTTAAATGGCTTGTCCAGTGTCACATAACTAGGAAGAATCTTTGGCCAGATGTGAACTCGGGTCTTCCTGACTCCAAGCCTAGCACTCAAACTGCTGAGCTACCCAGCTACCTCTGTTCAAACAAGTCTTCCCAGATTTCTCTAAACCTATCCCTTTGTCCAACTCTTAGAACATAATAGTATTCCATTACATTCAGATACGATAATTTGTTTATCTATTTCTCAATAGATGGTCATCCCTTTACTTCCCAAGTCTCTGTCATCATACAGAAAGAACTTTTTAACTTTCACTGAAAATACTGCTAATCATTTACTATGTCTTTGATGGCTAGAGGAAGATTGGGTCAGAGTTAAGAATCCTTTCCTCTGGATCCGCCTTTAACTCATTTCAAATTAGTTCAAGGGAAACAACAACAAAAAAGTGTCTCACTCTTGGAGAAGATCCTTAGCTAGAGAGGACTCTCCAAAGCCCACAATTTAAGTATGAAAGAAACATGAATTCCTAGTCACATCAGATCCAGCCTGGGTTAAAATTGTGAAGCAAGTAAAGAGTGTTCCCCATACTTCTCACATCCTTTTTAGCTATGGGGGGGTGGGGGTGGTATGAGGGTTGAAATTCACCTGGACAAGCTCATAAATGACTTAAGGCATGATCAATGAGATAAGTGGTTAATCAGAGTCTGGATTTCTGTGCCTCAGGAAAACAATTGTCCAAGCTCTCTCTCTGGAAGGAGGGCCAAGCTGCTTCTAGCTTTTATAGTCAATTGAATTATAACACACTTGCTTTCTAGCCTTGCTTTTCATCAAGAGAAAAGTGTTTTTTCTTTTTGGAAAAGCATTGTCCAAGTTTTCCCTCTTGTTATGTACACAGGACCTGACCACATTAAACCCCTGAAATCCCTTCCGTAGTACAACTCCCCATCTCCTCTTAGCAGCAACATTTGTGTAATTTAGAACACATTCTCCTCTGAGCCATTGCTTGTACAAGGACATTACATCTGGCTGTAACAGGAATTACTGAAGGTGGGGATTTCAGAAACAAGATGTGAACTCTTGCAGAAGACATGGCTTCACTACAACCATCAATCCCTGGAGGTTTGTTTTGGTGCCTGGTCCATATGCATGATAGCCAAGTTAGGGATTGGGATTAGATCATAGAGCAAGAGCTGGATAGAGACCTGCTTGCTACTGAGTCCAATCATCTCATTCTACAGATGAGAAGACTGAGGACAAAAAAGATTAGTGATCATACAATCAGTAATTGTCTAAAGAAGGACTTCTTACTCCAATGCCAAGGCTCTCCTACAGTGTACTACGTGGCCTCTTACTAATTCAATAAGAATTTGTTGTATGCTTGTTAGGTGCAAAACATTGTGCTACATACCATGGAGGAATAAGAAAAAGAAATAGATTTAGTTCTTGACTTTATGGTGTTTATTCAGGGAGATAACTTAATAAACAACTATATTATATAATATGATATCATGTAAGTAGTGTTCATTCATTGCCTTCTTGTCTTTTAAAATTATTATTTCCTTGTGGGTCCAGAGCAATGAAGATTTGAGAAGAAAGAGAGTGGCAAAGTGGTTTTTGATGATCACAGAAAATATGAGTAGCTGAGTATCCTCTGCCTCCTTCTGGAGTCTTAGGGATCACATGTAGGAATCTACATGTTGATATGATAGGATGGTGAGCTATGAAATTTATATATACAATGCAGTATTGGCCAATTCTTCTTCTTTCTTTTGTCCCTTATCTTGCCTTCCTGATTACCACACAGAATTGGTGGCTTCTGTCAGAGGCAAACTTACTTGCCATTGTATGGATATCTGTGGGCAAGCAACAGTGGCCATTGAATTGGGACTATTGGGTTTCCATGAGGTGGACCAGAACAACTGGGTCAATGGCTGTGGTGGCCACTGTTTTGTGGCCTAGAATTATTTTAGCTGGTGATGGAGATTGATGAACACCAGTAATGAAGAGGGGATTCTGAATTTAGAGCAATGATACAGGTGGGAGGCAGATCAAGAATAAATTCCAAATGTCAAGGCTATTGGATATTGAGAATCCTATTTGGCTGATGAGGTGATGAAAGTTGGTTTCCATCTCTGTACTTCCTTGTTTTCCCTTGCCATAGTCTGTAATCTAGGAATGGGGTTCCAAACAAACATACACACATCTTTCTTTTATTCCTTCCCATCTAGGTGCAGGAGGTTTATGAATAGCACTTCCCAGCACCTGAAGATCTGGAATGGCAGATGTGAGGAGGTATTGGAGGTAAATGACCCCATATACAGGTATTCAATTATTTAGCAGATTTAGCAAAATGTAGCTTCCACGATTATCTCTTTTAATGAGGTCTAAAATCTAAGTTCTGAGATCGTGATCATTAGTTCTTTTTTTTTCAGTTCAGCTGACATATATTAGATTCTGCTGCAACACTTTATTTAACTCTGCATGTGTCTTGATTTATTTTCTTCCATTTTTGCTGTGTCCCATAAAATGTGATCACATTATGTTAAGTATCTGAATCTTGTGGCCGTAAAGGGAGACATGACCAGAGGGATGAGTCCAGGCACGGAATGGGGGCTCTAGGATGATTTATTGATGTAAAATGTCATATTTAATACTTATAACAATAAGACATTTCATCCCTTAGCCTAATTCTGAACTCAACCAGTGTTTCCACATGAAGGTGGGAGGAGGGGAAGAGGACAAACATTTATTAAGTGCCTCTGATTTCCAGGCACTGTGTTACACACTTTATTGATTTTATCTCACTTAATTCTCTCAACAACTCTGTGAGGTAAGTGCTGTTAGTATCCCTATTTCATAGTTGAGGAACCTGAGGCACACCGATTAAGTGATATCCCTAGGGTCACACAACTAATAAGTGTCTGAGGCTACATTTGAACTAGGGTTTCCTGATGCTGGGTCCAGAGCTCTATTCATTGTGCCACCCAGCTGACTATGAAGTGGAGGCCAGTGCTGGGAGGAACAATCTAGATGTCTGCAGGCTGTGTGTCTTCTGGTTGCAAGATGAGATACTGTTGCCTTGTAGGAAATCTATCTTTCATATCACATATCACATATCACATATGCCATAGAGACTCTGAAGAAACTACTGTCTGAGTGGATGAGGTAGGGTAGTGTATAGTGGACAGTTCAGTTATTGAATGTAAGTACCGGATGACACAGTGATATGATACTTTTACATAGGGTTAAGGAAGGGACCACACAATTCAAACTGCTTCCAGGGCCACATCATTGCAGGTGTCACAAAGTTAAAATGTCCTGTTAGTTTAGAGCAGGAGATTTATTTATTTATTTTAAACACTTTTCTTTTTCTAAATTTTGAGTTCCAAATTCTCTTCACTTCCATCCCACCCTGTCCCATATCCATTGAGAAGGCAAGCAATGTATCAATTATACATGTGAAATCATGCGAAGCATATTTCCCTATTAACTATATTTCAAAAAATTGCAAGTAAAGAAAATGAGAAAATTATGGTTCAATTTGCACTCAGAGTTCATCAATTCTCTCTCTGGAGGTGAATAGCATTTTTTTTTCATCATAAGTCCTTTGAAATCATTTTGAATCATTGTATTGATCAGAGTAGCCAAGTCTTTCACAGTCGGTCATCATTACAACATTGCTGGTATTGTGCACAACGATCTCCCAGTTCTTCTCACTTCACTTAGCATCAGTTTGTACAGATCTTGTCATGTTATTCTGAAACCATGCCCCCTTGCCATTTCCCACAGTACAATAGCACTCCATCATGGTCATATACCACAACTTACTCAGCCCTTCCCTGATTGATGAGCATCCCACTGATTTCCAATTCTTTGCCACCACATAAAGAGTTGTGATAAATATTTTTTGTACATATAATTCCTTTTCCTTTTTTTCTTTAGCTTCTTTGGGACATAGATCTAGCAGTGGTATTGCTGGGTCAAAGGATATGCACAGTTTTATAGCCCTTTAGGACCACTTCCAAATTGTTCTTCAGAATGATTGGGCCAATTCACTAGCCTACCAACAGTTTATTAGTGTACCTATTTTTCTGTCATCTTGTTCAACACTTGTCATTTCTGATACATATGAGGTGGTATAACAAAGTAGTTTAAATTTGCCTTTCTCTTACCAATAATGATTTAGAACATTTTTTCATATGACTATAGATAGCTTTGATTTCTTCTTCCGAAAACTGTATGTTTATATCCTCTAGCTACTTATCAATTGGGAAATGGCTCTGATTTTTATAAATTTGACTTGGTTCTATACTTAGTATAGATTTGATAAATAAGACCTTTCTCAGAGAAACTTGCTACGAAATTGTTTGATATTACTTCATTGTCTATGACATCTTTTAGCAAAATATAGCTTCCACAATTATCTCTTTTAATGAGGCCTAAGATCTAAGTTCTGAGATCATAATTGTTCTTTTTTTTTCTTAGTTCAGCAGAAGCACATTAGATTCTGCTTCACCCCTTTATTTTACTCCGCTTATCTCTTTCTGTTTTAAGTGCAATCTTGTAAACAAAATATTGTTGGATTATAGTTTCTAATCCATTCTTCTATCTGCTTCTATTTTATGGGTGAATTCATCCCATTCACATTAACAGTTATGTTTACTGTATATTTGTCTCCATCTCCTTTTCTTCTATTTCTTATTCTATCATTTTATCTTGTCCTTCCTGAAAAGTCTATTTCTAGTCATTACCTCTCTTAATCTGTCCTCTTTATTAGCCTTTCCCTTTCTCTTATCTCTTTCCTCTTCTATTTACCCATTGGATAAGTTATATTTCTATGCTCAACTGAGTGTGTGTATGTATGTATGTATGAATGCATGCATATATATATATACATATATATTTATATATATATATACATATATATGTATTCTTCCCTCTTCGAACCAATTCTGATGGCAGTCAGTTTCAAGCATTGCTTACTACCATGCCCATTTCCCTCCACAGTACTAAAGCTCTTCCTTATGTGCCTCTTTTATGTGAGAGAATTTTCCCATTTTACCTCTCCTCCCCCTTCTCCCAATGCATCCCTTTTTCTTACCCCTTCATTTTTTAAAAGATAATTCCAACATAATTGACTCATATTTATGCCTTCTATGTTAAGTCCTTTTAACTGCCCTAATAATGATAAAGTCCTTAGGAGTTATGTGTATCATTTTCTCACATAAGAAGATAGACAATTTAACCTTCTTGATACCATTATGATTTCTTTTTCATGTTTACCTTTTTATGCTTCTCTTGAGTCTTATGTTTGAATGTCAAATTTTTCTATTCAGCTCTGGTCTTTTCATCAGGAATGCGTGAAAAGTCTGTATTTCATTAAATTTTCCCCCTGAAGGATTATACTCAGTTTTGCTGGATAGATTTTTCTTGCTTGTAATCCTAGCTCCTTTGTCTTCTGAAATATCATATTCCAAACTCTCTGTTCCTTTCCTATGGAAGCCACTAAATCTTGTGTGATCCTGACTGATCTCCCCTGTCTCTCTCTCTCTCTCTCTCTCTCTCTCTCTCTCTCTCTCTCTCTCTCTGTCTCTCCACACGCACACATATACATACATATATGCATAGGTATATATGTATGTATATATACATACATACAGATGCATATGTGTACACACACATATATGTATATATACATATATGTATTACACACACATATATACATATATATACATACATATACATATATATATACATACATATACATATATATATTATATATATATACATACATACATATATTTCCCCTTTCTGGCTGCTTGAAAAGTTTATTTTTGACCTTGGAACTCTGGAATTTGGTTATAATATTCCTGGCAGTTTTCATTTTGGGAACTCTTTCAGGAGGTAATTAGTAGATTCTTTCAATTTTACTTTACCCTCTGGATCTCAGATATTGAGGCAGTTTTCCTTAATAATTTCTTGAAATATAATGTCTAAGCTCTTTTAAAAATTTTTAATTTTGGCTTTCAGGTAATCCAAAACTCTCAAGTTATCTATCCTTGATCTCTTTCTCAGGTCAGTTTTTTTTTCAATGAGACATTTTACCTTTTGTTATATTTTTCTTTTTTCTATTCTATTCTTTTTTTCTCTTGTATTTTCTATTTTTCATCCTCGATGTTGTTTCATTGTTTCTTGATGTCTCATAAAGTCATTAGCTTCCACTTGCCCAATTCTAATTTTTAAGGAATAATTATCTTCAGTGAGAGTTTGTGACTCTTTTGCTATTAGACTAATTCTATTTTAAGGTATTATTTTATTCAGTATTTTTTGTGCCTCTTTTATCAAGCTGTTAATTTTCTTTTTCATAATTTTCTTGTATCACTCTCATTTCTTTTCCCAAATTCTCTTCTACCATCATATCTTTCTTTAACCCTTCCAGGAATTCTTGTTGGGCTTGATCCAACTAGCATTTTTCTCTGAGGCTTTATTTGTTACTTTTTCATGTTGTTATCTTCTTCTGAGTTTATGTCTCAGCCTTTCCTGTGACTATAGTAGTTTGTATATTCAAGTTATTTTTTGTTGTTTGCTCATTTTTTCAGCCTATTTCTTGACTTCAAACTTTATATTAAAGTTGGGCTCTGCTCACCTTGGGGAGGGAAGACATGACAAGTTTCAAGCCTTCTCACAATGCTATTTTCAGAGCTAGTTCTGGAGGTCTGTAAGTTTTTGGTACTTCTAAGGTGGTGTGATTCTAGGAGATGTATGGTAAACTGCTCTCCTGGTCTGTGTTCATCTTAACCTAATAAGAACACCTGGTTTCTTGCAGGTACAAGGACTAGACTCTCTTTGCCATGAAACTGCAACCAGAGATCCTGCTCATTTTTGACTGACCCCCAGCACTTTTTTCCACCCTGGCACTGTGACCCAGAACTACTGATGACTAATAGAGTTGCCAATCAGTACCACCTGAACCTGGTGTCAGCAAAGGATCACTTGTAATCTCTTTTTGACCAGTTGTCTGACTCCCTTACCACCTCTGGTCTGAGAGCTCCCGATACTGCTGCTATGGCCACTGTTGCTACCGTGTGTGTGAACTCTGGACAGGCTTCCACTCCAGTATCACAAACTTTTCCTGCTGACCTCTTAAGTTTTCTTAGGCCAAAAAATGTATTACTCTGGCCTTTTGTTGGCTCTGCTACTCTGAAATTTGAGGCATTATTATAAAGTTGTTTGGAGGGGAATGTTGAGAGAGTTCAGCTGGGTTACCTCTAATCCAGCATCTTATGGAACAGAAGTTCTTAACCCAGTCTGGGCTGAAGAACTCACTTTCTCTGTCTCTGTCTCTGTCTCTCTCTGTCTCTCTCTGTCTCTCTCTGTCTCTCTCTGTCTCTCTCTGTCTCTCTCTCTCTCTCTCTCTCTCTCTCTCTCTCTCTCTCTCTTTCTCTGTCTCTCTCTCTCTGTCTCTCTCCCTCTTTCTGTTTCCCTCTTTATAACAATGAACCAACAAATATTTATTGAGTACCTATTGTATGCAAAGTACTATACATTTCTTGTATTTTCCTGAATTTGTATCCTGTCCCCTCAGTTATATTCAAAGTTTCTTTAAGATGGAGACTGGCATACTGTTGACCATGCTGTAGATTATGCATTGAATTGAATTAAATGGAATTGCTTAATGGTACCAATACACAATAAGGGATACAATAAGATAAGACAAGACTTATTCTAGTTGAGGAGATGAGGTTTCCAGAAGAGCTATAAAATAGTCCACAACAAGGTTCTGATAGGGTAGCATAGACATTCAGAATATCCTTTATCAATGTGTCTTCCCTTATTAAGCCCAATTCAAACTTCTGCCCTCCTGCTCCCATGACGGCTTCCTCAATAGCTCCATCCCACAGGGATCTCCTCTGTGTGAAGCATTATAGCCCTTGTTTTTTGAGGCAGTACTGCTCTGGGACCTAATCCAAAACATTTGGATAGCAAAACAACTCTCCCTAGAGACCCATGGTTTTGATCTCTCACCAGAAAGCTTTTAAGTCAAACAGTTACAGGTCCAGAAATGGGACATAACTAGGGATCTGTTTCAATTCAGTTGAGTTGCACAAAATAAATGGATAATATTCAAATTGGGAATTTTGAGACTCCTTGTTTTAATTTTCAATTTCAGGTCACTTATTAGAGGTGTGGGGGAATAGAATGAATAAGTGAAACATCTAGCCCATCCAATGCACCTGGTACTGTTTTAACAACACTCTGGTTATGGGCTCCCTGGGCATAGGTGCCCACCAGACAGAGAGCTGCTTTGATTATCCTGGGCCTCATTGCTTTGATCCCATATGATACAATTGGGTATATATAAACATAAGCTAACTTGGAAAACAGGTACTCTGCAGGTCAAAGAGAGATGATTTTTTTTTCAGTATAACTAGAAATAATGGGTTTTAAGTTGCGAAGAGACAGATTTCAACTCAATAGAAAGAAAGGCTTCACATTGTAGTTCCTGTTTACGAGGGTAGACCTTTCTTTTGAATTTTCATGATTTCCCTCAGAATCTGGGTATACCAGGGAGTGGTCATGGGATCAAGAGGTAGAAAAGAAAAGCGACAACAGTATTTTCTGAAAATACGAGTGGACTTTCAGTGGGAATTCATTTGACACCTTAGCTAGTCCAGAAGCTGGTGGCATGATTCCTTCAATTTCTCCTTGAGACTTTTTTTTAAATTTTATTTAATATATTTAGTTTTCAGCATTAGTTTTCACAGGAGTTTGAATTACAAATTTTCTCCCCATTTCTACTCTCCCCCCACTCCAAGATGGCGTATATTCTGGTTGCCCTGTTCCCCAGTCTGCCCTCCCATCTGTCACCCCACTACCCTCCGATCCCGTTTTTCCTTCCTTTTTTGTAGGGCAAGATAAATTTCTATGCCCCATTGCCTGTGTATCTTATTTTCTTGTTGCCTGCAAAAACTTTTTTGTTTTTGTTTTTGAACATCTATTTTTTTAAAACTTTGAGTTCCAAATTCTCTCCCCTCTTCCCTTCCCACTCACCCTCTCTAAGAAGTCCAGCAATTCAACATGGGCCGCATGTGTATCATTATGTATAACCGTTCCACAATACTCACGTTGTGAAAGACTAATTATATTTTGCTTCTTCCTAACCTATCCCCCTTTATTGAATTTTCTCCCTTGACCCTGTCCCTTTTCGAAAGTGTTTGTTTTTGATTATCTTCATCCCCATCTGCCC
>JAQQSZ010003744.1:0-14357 GCA_028646595.1 Phalanger gymnotis
AGGACTTGAGGCCAGTAAATATGATTTGGCTAAATACTATCTAGTTTCTCTGTGGCCTCCTGGTTACTCTTGTGAGGTGGGCCTACTGGGCCTGGGGTTTTTTGGTCAAGATGTCGGAATGGGGAGGCTGGTTTGCGAATCTGTCACTGTGGGGCCTAAATAAATGTTTTCTTGCTTTCTACTTAGAGAATCTCTCATACCTTGCGATTTCGAACCATTTAAACATATACATGATTATATTTGAGATTATAAATTCAGCCTTCCTACTATACCACTTCAGATGCAGAGATTAGTGCATCTCCCTGGTCCACAAAGGAAGAGTTATTAGAGTTTTGCTTCCCAGCCCCTGAAGAAGATTGAGGTTTTTCTATACCTTCTTTGGTCTACAGGCAGGGCCTTTGACTTACCTTTAACCAAAAGGAGGAAATGAAAACCATTTCAGATCATTTGAACTACAATAAGGGCAGGAGAAGAACATTGGCCTAACAGACATGCCCTTCTTTGTTCTCTTAGTTAACCCAGAAAATGCCTCTTCCTGAGTCAACAACTACAAGGCCAGATGTAACTGTCCAAGGGGATTTTCCTCTGTTTATGGCCATTAAGGATGAGACACCTTAACACAAGATACCATCTTGAATAATGGGACTTTTCTTATCTTAATATTTTATGGACATATACTATGTTATGTCATGTTAATGGTAAAGGAAACATGGAAACGATGGGTTTTAATCTCAACTCCCTTATCTTGTTCTATTTACAACCTATACAACTAAGAAAGTTCCTTTCTATGGTTAAACGTATATAGAGATCACAAATTTGAGTGAGACAGACATCCTGAGTTGGGATTCTTCTAAAATGTATTTAAGGCTTCTAATTCTTTTTATCAGACAGCCAGCATTAGAATCTGGCTCTAGATTCCAATTGCTTTGATTGTTTGCTAGCTTTGCTAGCTTTAAGGGAATAAACAACATGAATTTACATACCAAATAGCTTGTTTGCCTCTTTTAACCAAACTTTCAGGTCAACAATTGTAAGCTCCTTCAGGCCAGGGACTGTCTTATTTTTTTTTTCTTTCATGTCACCAACACTTAGCACAGTGCTTAGTGCTAGAGCAATGGAAAATCACAACAAAACTACAACTAACTAAAGGAATAATCAGTTACAGTTTTATAGTAAAAGAAAAACAACTGAGAGTAAAAAAGACAAAAATGAACACTTTCAAAAATGGCAAACATCAAACCAACAGAGACCAATTAGAGATCTTAAAAACCCTATCTCAGAAAAAGAAATAGAACTTACTGTAAAGGAACAACCAAAGGCATGCGGTGGGGGGGGGGATGGGGTGATTGTTGTTGGGCAATGTCCTGGTTCTTGTGCTTTGACAGAATTCTATCAAATGTTTAAAAGAACAATTAGTACCCGTACCACGCATATTATTCACAAAAAAATTGAGAAAGAAAGCAGCCTACAAGAATGCTTTTTATGAGACAAATAGATTCTCAATACCTAATCCACCCAAGGACAAACCACAACAAAACTAGATGCCTATATCATTCATGAAAATTAATTCCAAAAAATTAAATAGAATCCTGTCAAACAGCCTACAGCAAGTCACCCAAGAAGTGACTCATTTTGATCAAGTTAGATTTATCCAGAGGAGGCAGGGGTGGTTCAACATAAGGAAAACCCTCCAAACAGTTCATCATCATCAAAATGAAAACAACCCAAACCACATGATTATCTCACTAGGAGCAGAAAAAAAGCCTTTCACACAGTACAACACTCATGTATGATAAAAACCCTGCAGAGTAGAGGCACGGAGGGATCTTTTTAAATATCATAAAAAGGGTCTAAATCCAAAAGCAAGAATCATATGCAATGGAGACCCATCAGAGCACTCTTCAAGAAGGATGGGACTAAAAGAAGGAACACCTACCCTCTCTCCTGTTATTTGACATTGTGGTAGGACTGTCAGCAACAGCAACAAGACAAGAAAAGGAAAATGAAGGCATGTTCTTTGTTATATACTATTTGTCTTATTACTCTCTGGAAGAGGGAGGGTGAGGGAAACTGGGTAATTAATGAAACCTTAATGGTGTAAAAAACCAAAGATATCAGTGAACCTTTTTTTTTTTAAAAAAGGAGCCCTTATCAGAGGAACAAGACATGTAATTTTTCCTAAAAGTTTCAGTACCTTGAATGGGACATTTTAGGTCCTTAGAACTAAGAATGCTTTGATAGCTATACTGGGGTCAATGAAAATAGACAGAAATACCAAGACACAGAGGCATTACTAGCACACTTGGCAAGACAAGGAGCTTTGGTGATTTTTATGATTCATTCAATCATACACCCACATGGTCTGTATGAAGGCAGGGGGTGTCATCCCACTTTTGACAGGTCTCTGTTGTTAGTGGCAGCTGGGTGGCTCAGTGAATAGAGCCTTGGGCCTGGTGTCCAATTTGGCCTCAGACATTTCCTAACTGTGTGACCCTGGGTAAGTCACTTAACCCTCCTTTGCCTCTATTCCCTCAGCTGAGATAAATGGGGCTAATAACAGCATCTGCCTCCCAGGGTGATTGTTAGGATCAAATGAGATGACAATTGTAAAGTTCTTAGCATAGTGCCTGGCACATAGTAGGTACTATGGGATGAGGAGGAGGAGGAGGGAGGGGCCATGTTTTCAAGACCTCACATGGTGTCGGTGTGTGTGTTTTTAATCCCAGATTCAGCCAAATGATCCCATGCAAATTCAACATCAACTTGTCCACCTAAAAGTGACAGTAATGAATATACCATGTCTAGAATATACCATCTATATAATAGGTTGAATACTTTTGAACAGGCACTAAAATGTCTTATATATTTCTCTGCTGTTAATTCAGCTCCATCAAAGTAACAGGCACATTTTCCCCAAAAGTATTCATTTTAAAATTAGGATAATTAAAAGTATAAGAACCTTCATATTTAAAGCATTTAAATAGGACATTTTTTTTTTTTAGAAAAAAAGTGTAAAATCAATTGCATGATAAATTCAGGCTTTTTAAAAAATTCTTAAGTACTCGGGAATTAAACCTGAACTTATATAACAAGTGGTACTGGTTTGAACATTTGTAGAAGAGATGGGGTCTATAGTAATATAGCTTCATCATCATGATGACAGAGTAAGCCTGATTTGCCTCTAATCTGCAAAGACAAAGGCTCCTGGAAACTTGCATGTTTGTGATTGGAGAGGCCATGCAGTCCATCATTCCTCAGCACCTGAGGCACCCCTCTCCCAAAATAATTCTAGCTCAGTGGCTGACCTTCCTCAGGTGGAGGGAGTTTCTGTGCTGAAAGCGCATCAGCCCTCCCACAGATAAAGTCTAGACCGAGACTGAACACATCATACTAGGAAAGGGGCTGTCTCTTATCTTTCTTATAAAAGAGATGGGGAAGCTTATTTGTCATCCACCTCATCAACTGCTACTGCTTCTTCTTGCCCTCCCTACTAATCCCAAGTCTAAACTAGAATCCAGAACATTAAGGAAAGCGCTTTTGGTGGAGAGGAATTGACTCTGGGCTAGAGCCAGAGGACCTGGTTTTGAGGGCTGGTCTGACTAGGGCTTGCTTAACTGGGCAAGGCAATTAACTTTCCTAGGCCTCAGCTTCTCATTTGTGAAATGGAGGGTCAGGGTAGAAGAGGTAGACTACATGTACTCAAAGCACCCTTCCAGTTCTGAATCTATGGTTCAGTGGGAGAGCCACAGGTTGAGACAGCAGAGGGATTATACCCTCAGTCTTCCCTACACCAAGTTCACTCCCACCCACTGCCTCTTCTGGTTTGGAAAGGGCTACACAGACCCAAGATCAGATCTAGCTAAGAGAGGGAGGGAGACGGTCACAGATTCTTGGGGGTTTGACTTTGGCCACTTGGCCCAGTCATCTTGCTCTCCAGATGCAAGTCCAAACCATAAAGTTACCTTGAACAGCAACCGGAAGTACCCAGAACACAGAGGGGGAGAATATAGTAAACCCGATCTCCAAGAGCTTCTTGAGGAGGTGAGCCACTGGGAGCTGAAAGTCACCTTCAGAACCAGAGGCCTCAGGAGGATTGCAAAAAGATCCTGACCCCTCCCTCCTAGTTCCAAATACATTGCCGCCTAACTGTACTTGGATAGGGAAAGACTTCATGTGCTATGCAGCCTAAAAGAAGGTCAGAATTCTAGGAGGCAAGGGAATGGAAAGAGAAGAGGGAGGAAGAAGGAAGGAGGAGGAGAAAGAGGAAGATGAATGGAAGGAGGAAGATGGAGAAGGTTATAGGGAAGAGGGGAACAGGAGGGGAAAAGAGAGGGGCAGAGAAGGACAAGGGGGAGGGGAAAGAGGAAAAAGGGGGAGAAATGAGGGAAAAACAGAGCGAGACAGATGGGAGGAAGGAGGGGGGATGAGGTAACAGAAAGAGGAGGGGGAAATAGAGATGAAGCTCCCTTCAGGGCAGGAGATAGGAGGGAGGAGTCAGACTAACACATCCCCAGCCTCCAGTCCCCAACTTCTCACTCACCAGCTTCACAGCATCTGGGGCAGGGGGCACCTGTCTCACTCATAAATCTTCTTTTACCCGGTCCTGGCTCCTCTCTGCCCCTACCCTGGAGAGCATGCATGCTGCAGCAGCCTCCACTGCAGTGACTCATCCATCCTCCAATCCTCATCACAAGCACCACCACCCCTCCTCCATTGAGGGCACAGGAGGAGAAGGATGCAGAACTGTGGGCCCTGGCAAAGTCTCCTAGGCAACCAGATTAGAAAGAAGAGACTGTAAATAGATGGAAAGGAGTGGAGAGAGAAAGTTTGAAGATGATAATAACAACAACAACTAGCATTTAATGAACCCCAAGGTTGGCAAAGTATCCTTTCCATACCTGATATCATTGAACCCTCACAGCCACCCTCTTAGGTAGGAACTACTGGCCCGGTTACCTGCCTCATTTCACAGAAGAGAAAACTGAGGCTCAGAGAACCACCTGTGGTCTCATAGCTAGTTTGCCCTGGGGCTGGGATTTGAGACTAATTCTTCCTGCTTCTGCCAAGGTCAGCACTCAGAAATGATGGAGAGGGGATTTGGACCAAGCAAAGGTGTGAGGACCCACCTGACACAGGGAGAGGGATGTGCTTACATGAGGAGTCATGAGACAAGTAGCAGAGGGGAGATCCATTCATCCATACAAGCAATTTATTCAGCAAGGCATGCAGTTCCAGAAACAAATCAGGCCCAAGGCTCTCAGTAGCACAAGAGGCCCTGAACCCTGGTTTCTATATGGCTAATATACAATTTGGAGAGAGTGATAAACAGGATTAAAGATTAAGTCACCTGGTTTCTTGTTGGTAGAGAAGATCTGGAGACACTGAGGTGAAGGGTAAAGTGGTATTCTTTTGATGGGGTGACAGTAGGGAAGGGGAGTCACCTTCTGCCATCTCCAAAACCTGGTGACTTATGTGAAATTGAAACTTAAGTTCACAAAATAGTGGTTAAAAATCAAAATGGAACAATGTTCCAATATTCCCACATACTCTCCAGCATTTATCATTTTTTGGTTTGTCATGTTAGCCAATCTGACAGGAGAGATACGGTACCTAAGAGTTGTTTTGATTTGCATTTCTCTAATCAATAGTGATTTAGAGCATTTTTTTCATATGACTATAGATATCTTTAATTTCTTCCTCTGAAAACCACCTGTTAATATCCTTTGACCATTTCTCAAGTGGGGAACGACTTGCATTCCTATAAATTGGGCTCAGTTCCTTGTATATTTTAGAGATGAGACCTTTATCAGAAACACTGGTTGTAAAGGTTCTTTCCTAATTTTCTTCTTCCCTTGTTGCACTGGCTTTGTTTATGCAAAAACTTCAGTTTAACATAATCAAAATTATCCATTTCGAATGACAAATTCTAGAGAGGATGTGGAAAAATTGGAACATTGTTACATTGTCTGTGGAATTGTAAACTGATCCAGCCATTCTGGAGAGCAATTTGGAACTGTGGTCAAAGTTCTTTCAAAATATGCATACCCTTTGACCCAGCAATACCACTTCTAGGGCAGTATCCCAAAGAGATCACACAAGTGGGAAATGGACTAGTATGTACAAAAATATTTATAGCAGGTCTTTTTGTGGTGGCAAAGAATTGGAAATCAAGAGGATGCCCATCAATTGGAGAATGGCTAAACAAATTGTGATATATGAATGTAATGGAATACTATTGTGCTATGAGAAATAAGGGACAGACAGAGTTCATTATAACCTGGAAAGACTTATATGAACCGATACTGAACTAGGAGATCATTATAGACAATTATAGACACATGGTATCTGTAAGGACTAACTTTGATAGATTTGGCTCCTCTCATCAATGGAAGGTTCAAAGACAGCTCCAAAAGACTCATGATGGAGAAAAGCTATGCATATCCAGAGAAAGAATTATGTAGTCTGAATGCAGATTGAGGCAAGCTGTTTGCTCTCTTTTTTTCCTTCTTTTTTTGTTTTCATTTCTTCTTTCTCATGATTCATTCCATTAATTATAATTCTTCTTTACAACTGGATTATTATGTAAATGAGTTCAATGTGAAGGTACATGTAGAACCTACATTGGATTACATGACATCTTGGGGGGAAGGGGAAGGAGAGAGAGGGAGAGAAAATTTGGAACCCTAAAAATTGTGGAACTGAGTGTTGTAAACTAAAAATTTAAAAAAATTATAATTTAAAAAAATAGAGTTACTTACACTATTGTTAATGTAACAATACAGGAAATACTTGGGAGAGCCCAGGTTTAAGACTAAGTACTCTCTCTACAAGTCCACACCCTTCCCTTTGCTTTATACTGCCTCTTGTTCACAAAGAGAGAGAAGGGAGCCTCTGAGCCTGAGTTTCCTCATCTGTAAAATGAGGTTGGTAACTGCCAGAGGTAGATAAATGCCAGAAGTTTCTACTTGAGAGGGTGGTTGTTGGGCTTCAATGAGATCAGGTATAAAAAGGACAACTTTACCAACTTTTAGAGTTCTGTAAATGTCAGTCCTTAGCTTTATTATCATCTTCAGTCTTTCCCTCTCCTGTCTACAGTCTCAAGTCTCCCCTGAAGGCTTTCTTTCTACCCTGAACCAGCCAAATTCATGAAAAACTTGTCTGTTCCTGAGGCCTCTACTTTGGCAATAACCAGGATCTCCTCATCTCTTTGTAATTTGGCTCCTATTCCTATGACCCTCAGCAAACAGTTCTCTTCCAAATCATCCATGACTTCCTAATAGACAAATCCAATGACCTTCTTTTCTTCTGCCAGTTTTCAACAAATATATATTAAGTGCCTACTGTATGCCAATAACCAAGTCTTTTTACTTCAGTATCTCTCCCATCCCATTATGAGTCTCTCAAGGTCGATCCTCTATTAAATGCCTTCACTACCACTTGCCTTCACTACCGCAATAATTGCCCGACAACAGAACTTTCTGTCTTATTCTCTTTCTCCTCCAATATTTCCTTCACATTACTGCCAAAATTAGGGTTAGACTTATGCATTTTTTGGGTCATGGCACTCTTCTGCTCCAGGCTACAAAATTGTATCCTATTGCCTTCTGAGTGAAGGTCCAACCTTTCTGCCTCGCATTGGAGCCCTACAGAATATTGTCCCTTTTATCTTGATCTCATACATACAGTCTACTCTATGTTCCAATAAGATGAAAGTACTTCCCCCGTGTAGTACATTCCATAGGTCTCCCTTCCCCATTATGGACATCTACCCCTGGAATCACATGCCATTTGTCATAATGTTCACTATCTCTTGTTTGGTCATAAATCCCTCCATTCCCCATAAATCTGACAGATAAACTCTTCCTAGCTCCACCAATTTGTTATATATCAGCCTTTATACCTAGATCTTTTACCCACTGGAACTTTATTCTGGTATAAGGTGTCAGACATTGGTCTGTGCTGAGTTTCTGCCATACTATCTATTTTCCAGTTTTCCCAACAGTTTTTGTCAAACACTGAGTTCTTATCCCAGAAGCTGGGATCTTTGGGTTTATCAAAGAGTAGATTGCTATGGTCATTGACTACTGTGTCCTGTATACCTAACCTATTCCACCGATCTACCCCTATATTTCTTAGCCAGTACCAAGTGGTTTTGATGATAGCTGCTTTATAATACAATTTAAAATCTGGTATGGCTAGATCACCTTCCTTAGTATTTCTTTTCATTAATTCCCCTGATATTGTGGACCTTCTGTTTTTCCAGGTGAATTCTGATAGTATTTTTTTAGCTCTATAAAATAATTTTTGGTAGCTTGATTAGTGGGCACTGAACAAGTAAATTAATTGAGGTAGAATTGTCATTTTTATTATATTAGCTCAGCTTGCCCATGAGCAAATGATGTTTTTCCAATTATTTAGATCTGACTTTATTTGTGTGAAAAGTATTTTGTAATTGGGTTCATATAGTTCCTGGGTTTGATTTGGCATGTAGACTCCCAAATATCTTATAATGTCTACAGTAACTTTAAATGGAATTTCTCTATCTCTTCCTGTTGGGTTTTGTTAGTAATATATAGAAAGACAAATTTATGATTTATGTGGGTTTATTTTATATTCTGCAATTTTGCTAAAGTTGTTTATTTCAAGTAGTTTTTTTTTACTTGATTCTCCAGGACTCTCTAAGTATATCATATCATCTGCAAAGAGTGATAACTTAGTTTCTTCTTTGTCTATTCTAATTCCTTTGATTTCTCTTTCTTCTCCTATTGCTAAAGCTAACATTTCTAGTACCATACTGAATAACAGTAGTGATAATGGACATCCTTGTTTTACCCTTGATCTTATCGGGAATGCATCTAGCTTATCCCCATTACATGTGCTGCTTGCTGATGGTTTTAGGTAGATGCTACTTATCATTTTAAGGAAGCCTCCATTTGTTCCTATACTCTCCAGTGTTTTCAATAGGAATGGGTGTTTTATTGCATCAAAAATTTTTTTCCGCAGCTATCGAGATAATCCTATGGTTTCTGTTAGTTTTTTGTTGATATGATCAATTACTGATAGTTCTCCTAATATTGAAGCAGTCTTGCATTCCTGGCATAAATCCTACCTGGTTGTAGTGTATTATTCTGGTGACAAGCTGCTGTAATCTTTTTGCTAATATTTTATTTAAATTTTTGTATCTATATTCATTAGGGAAATTGGCCTATAATTTTCTTTTTTTAAAAAAAAAACTTATTTATTTTCAGTTGTCAACATTCACTTCCACCAGATCCTGAATTCCAAATTTTCTCCCCATCTCTCCCCTCCCCCCACCCCAGGATAGCATGCATTTTCATTACCCCTTCCTCCAATCTTCCCTCCCTTCTATTACCCCTCACTTTATTCTATTATCCCCTTCCATTCTATTTTCCTGTAGGGCAAGATAGATTTCCATATTCTATTGCCTGTATATTTTATTTCCCAGTTGCAGGTAAAAACAATTTTTAGCATTCATCATTAGAGCCTAGAATTCCACATTCTCTCCCTTCCTCCCTCCCCACTCACCCTCACTGAGAAAGCAAGCAATTTGATATAGGTTATACATGTGTAGTCATGAAAAACACTTTTGCAAGAGTCGTGTTGTGAAAGACTAACTATATTACCCTCTATACTGCTCCACCCTCCATTTATTCTGTTCTTTCCTTTGACTTGTCCCTCCACAAAAGTGTTTGCTTCTGATTGCCCCTTCCCCCAATCTACTGTCCCTTCTATTATCTCCCCTCTCTTATCCCCTTCCCCCCTGCTTCCCTGTAGGACAAGATAGATTTCCATAACCAAATGAGTGTGTATATTATTGCCTCCTTAAGCCAAATCTGACGAGAGCAAGGCTCACTTATTCCCTCTCACCTCCCCCCTCTTCCTCTCCATTGTAAAAGCTCTTTCTCACCTCTTTTATATGAGATGATTTTCTACATTCTACCTATCCCTTTCTCTTTTTCCCAGTACATTTCTCTCTTTTTTTTGGAGGGGGGAAGGCAGGGCAAGTGGGGTTAAATGACTTGCCCAAGGTCACACAGGTAGTAAGTGTGGCAAGTGTCTAAAACCAGATTTGAACCCAGGTCATCTTGACTCCAGGGCCAGTGCTCTACTCAGTGTGCCACCTAGCTTCCCTGCAGTGCATTCTTCTTAATATTTAATTTTATTTTTTAGGTATCATCCCTTCATCTTCAGCTCACCCTGTGCCCTCTGTCTACATATATACACATATATGTATACATATATGTACACACATATACATATACCTATATACATACATACATACACATGCATCTACACACATATACATTTACACACACACACACACATACACACACATATATATATGTATATATATATATATATATATATATATATATATATATATATATATATATTCTAACTACCCTAAGACTGAGAAAGGTCTCTTGAGTTGCAAATATTATCTTTCCATGTAGGAATGTAAGCAGTTCAACTTTGAGAAATCCCTTATGGCTCCTCTTTCCTATTTACCTTTTCATGTTTCTCTTGATTCTTATATTTGAAAGTCAATTTTCTATTCAGGTCTGGTCTTTTCAATAAGAATGCTTGCGAGTCCCCTATTTCATTGAAATTCCATTTTTCCCCCTGAAATATTATACTTAGTTTTGCTGGGTAGGTGATTCTTGGTTTTAATCCTATCTCCTTTGACCTCTGGAATATCATATTCCAAGCCTTCCCTTAGGGTAGAAGCTGCTAAATCTTGTGTTATCCTGATTATGTTTCCAAAATACTTGAACTTTTCTGTCTGGCTGTCAGTAGTATTTTCTCCTTGACCTGGGAACTCTGGAATTTGACTAAAATATTCCTAGGAGTTTTCCTTTTGGGATCTCTTTCAAGAGGTGATCAGTGGATTCTTTCCATTTCTGTTTTATTCTATTCTTGCTTTTTGCTTTGTCTGAGATTAGGATTGCTACCCCTGCTTTTTTTTTTTACTTCAGCTGAATCATAATGTATTATACTCCAGCCTTTTACCTTTACTCCGTGTGTATCCCCCTGTTTCACATGGGTTTCTTGTAAACAACACATTGTAGGATTTCAGTTTTTAATCCATTCTGCTATCCACTTCTGTTATATGGGAGAGTTCATCCCACTCACCTTCACAGTTATGATTACTATCTGTGTCTTTCTCTCCCTCCTATTCCCCCGTTTATGCTTTTCTTTCTCCTTTCTGCCTTCCCCTCCTCAAAAGAGTTTTGCTTTTGACCACTGCCTCACTCAATTTTCCTTCCCTATCAGCCTCCCTCCCTTTTCTTACCCTTTTCCCTTACCATTTCTTCTCTCCTTTCTAAACACTCCCTCCTTTTCTTTCCGCTTTCCCCTTCTACTACCTGTAGGGCAAGTTAGATTTCTATATTTAACAGAGTATGTTATTCTTTCCTTGAACTAAATCCAATGAGAGTAAAGCTCAATGATCTTCTCCCTTTTTTCCCTTTACTATAATATGCTTTTGTGCCTCTTCACATGATGTAATTTACCCTTTCCCACCTCCTCCTTTCCTCTTCTCCCATTGCAATCCCTTCACACCTCTTAAATAGGTTTTTTATCATCATCATCAGTTGATTTATACCTACACCCCCTGTCTAAGTATATCCCCTTTATTTATTTGTTTGTTTATTAGTTCATTCATTCACTTATTCATTCATTCATTTGTTTATTTGTTCATTCACTCATTCACTTATTCATTCATTTACTCACTCATTCATTCATTTGTTTGTTTCTTTGTTTGTTTATTTATTTAATATCTCAGTGCTGCTGCTGCAGCTGCTGTCCCACCACTGCCTTCACCTAACTTCTGTCTCTAGAGCTTTAGCAGTTCTCAGTATATCCCTTTTAAATGTGTAATAAATATACCATTCTCAAGATTGACAAGTATCATCCTCCCATATAGGCATGTAAACAATTTGCCCTTATTGAATAACAAGGTTCTTTTTCTTTTTCTTTTCTTGTTTACTTTTTTATGCTTCTCTTGAGTCTTGTATTTGAAGATCAAATTTTCCATTGAGCTCTGGCCTTTTCATCAGGAAGGTCTGGAAGTCCCTTATTTCATTGAATGTCCATCTCTTTGCCTGAAAGATTATGCTCAGTTTTGCTGGGTAGTTAGTCGATCCTTGGTTGTAGTCCAAGCTCCTTTGACTTATGGAATATCATAGTCTAATCCCTTTGATCTTTTGATGTAGAAGCTGCAAGGTACTGTGTGATCCTGAATGCAATTCCCCAATATTTGAATTGTTTTTTATGCCCTTTTGGTATTGTTCCAAATTGCTCCACAGAGTGGTTGGATCAGTTTACAATTCCACCAACAATGCATTAGTGTTCCAGTTTTCCCACACCTTCTCCAGCATTTGTCATTATCCTTTTTTGTCATGTTAGCCAATCTGATAGGTGTGATGTGGCACCTAAGAGTTGTTTTGATGTGCATTTCTCTAATCAATAGAGATTTAGAGCATTTTCTCATGATTACAAATAGCTTTATTTTCTTCCTCTGAAAATTGCCTGTTCATGTTCTTTGACCATTTGTCAAATTTGTCAATTTGTCAATTGTATTCTTATAATATTCTAGGTTTTTAGGCTGGAAGGTTATGTCCGTAGAGATGGCTATTAACATTAACCTGTACACAGCACATAGGTAGAAGGAAGGGGAATCTTTGGATCACAGATTTAAAGCTGTAAGGGACCCTAGAGGCCAGCTAATCAAATTGTCTCTCTTCACCAGAGAGGAAAGTGAGGCCAGGACAGCTTATAGTTATTGCTGTTACTGTATACAATGTTCTCTTGGTTCTGCTTATTTTTGTTCTTTATTATTTCATGGAAGTCTTTCTATGTTTTTCTAAAATCATATATCTCGGGCAGCTAGGTGGCACAGTGAGTAGAGCACTGGCCCTGGAGTCAGAACGACCTGAGTTCAAATCCAGCTTCAGACACTTGACACATTTACTAGCTGTGTGACCTTGGGCAAGTCACTTAACCCCAATTGTCCAGCCTTCCCCTCTCAAAAAAAGAAAAAAAAATAAAATCATATAGCTCATCATTTGTTATAGCACAGTAGTAACCCATCACAATCTTATACCAAAACTTGTTTAGCCATTCCCCAATTTATAGGCATCCCTACAATTTCCAGCTCCTTACCACTGGAAAGAGCTGCTATAAACATTTTAGAACATATAGGTTCTTTTCCTTTATCTCTATTCAGTTTTGGAGATAGACCATGTAGTAGTATTGCTGGGTCAATTACTCTTTGGGTATAGGTCCAGATTGCTCAACAAAATGGTTGAATCATTTTACAATTGCACCAACAATGAAAGAGTACCCCAGTTTTTCCACATCCTCTCCAACGTTTGTCACTTTCCCCTTCTATTGTTTTAGCCAATCTGGGAGGTGTAAAATGATATCTCACAGTTGTTTAAAATGACATTTCTCTAATCAATAATGATTTATAGCATTTTATGTGATTATAAATTGTTTTGATTTCTTTATTGGCAAACTCCTTGTTTATATCCTTTGACCATTCATCACTTGGGGGAATGATTTGTATTCTTATAGATTTCATAAAGTTCTCTATATATTTTAGATAAGAGACCTTTATCTAATAAGCTGTCTATAAAAATTTTCCTCAATTTTCTACTTTCCTTCTAATCTTGGCTATATTTGTTTTATTTTTGCAAAACCTTTTTAATTTA
Organism: Phalanger gymnotis; assembly: GCA_028646595.1. Classification (NCBI taxonomy): domain Eukaryota; kingdom Metazoa; phylum Chordata; class Mammalia; order Diprotodontia; family Phalangeridae; genus Phalanger; species Phalanger gymnotis. Next base: position 13,737 of record JAQQSZ010003744.1, read on the forward strand.
ATGTAATTGAAATTATCCATTTCAAACCTTACTTTGCTATCTCTTGTTTATTTGTAAATTGTTGACCTATCCATATATAAGTAATATTTGTTTATTTGTGAATTGTTGACTTATCTATATATAAGTAATATTTGTTTATTTGTAAATTGTTGACCTACCCATATATAAGTAATATTTCAACTTTTTTTCAGTTACTTGTACTTCAGCTTTATTTTTGTTGTTAATTAAATAATTATATTTTAAAAAAAGAAATAATGAGCAGAAAAACCTGGAAAGACTTAAATGAACTGATGCTAAGTGAAGTGAGCAGAACCAGGAGAACATTGTACTTAGTAACAGCAGCATTTTGCAATAACCAAATTTAATAGACTTACTTCTCTACATTTCAATGATGTCAGACAATTCTAAGCACTGTCAAGTCTGAATATAGATAAAGAATACCATTGTCTATCTTTTTTTCCTTTCTTGTGTTTTTCCCCTTTGTTCTGATTCTTCTTTCACAACATGACTAATTTGGAAATATGTTTAATATGATTGTACAGGTATAGTTGTTTCCACAATCCTGCTAGCAGCTTCTGTGGGGGTGCAAGATCCACCCACAGCCAGCACCCAGAAAGCTGC
>JAQQSZ010003745.1:0-14357 GCA_028646595.1 Phalanger gymnotis
GTGTTGCTGTTTTCAGAGTTATTTCTATACCGCAAGCTCTGCCACATCAGTGCTCCTTCTCCCCCAAGAAACGCCAACCATGTTTGCAGCCCATATTCAGACAGGGCACAGCAGGCTTTGCACTCCTGCTCTAATATGCTGCTTAATTCCTCCCACCTGGTGGGTCTGGGGCTGGGAGCAACTTCAGCTGTAGCTCTGGAAGCAACCTCAGAGCTGTACCACCTCCCCTGGTCCTGGGGCGTGGCCGACCTGAACTCCCTTTGCTCTGTCCCAGAAGTTATTCCAACTAACCTGCTCTGTTTTCTTTGGTATTTGTGGGTTGAGAAGTCTGGGTAACTGCCACAGATCAATGATTCAGGGCCCTAACCCATGTTCCACTTGGCTCCCAGTCAGGCTGGTCCTGCTGCAGTCCACGCTGGTCTCTGTTCCACTCCTCTCTCAGTTCTGTGGGATAGACCCTTTTCAGCAACCATCCAGGGCATCATGGGCTGGAACCCTGCTTCCCTCTGCTATTTCATGGATTCTGCAGCTCTAGAATTTGTTCAGAGTCATTTTTATAGGTGTTTGGAAGGACCTGGGGGAGACCTTAAGCAAGTCCCTGCTCCAGCTGCCATCTTGGCCTACTTTATTTTTCTTTAGTCTTTTTTGTTTATATTTTCTTGCACAACATGACTAACATGGAAATGTTTTGCATGACTACACATGTGTAACCTTTATCAAATTGCTTGCTTTTTCAATGAGGGGCATGGGAGGGAGGAAGGGAAAGAATTCAGAGCTCAAAGTTTTAAAAATGAAAGTTATGAATTGTTTTTACATGTAATTGGGGGGAAAATAAAATACTAAGAATTTAAAAAATAAATGTTTACTGACAGATCCCATTTTATATCCTAGGATTAATCTCTGTCTGTCTGTAAAGATATAAGTCTTTTTGTGTGTTTGTTGGAGGGAGAAAGTAGCGCAATTGGAGTTAAATGACTTGCCCAAGGTCACACAGCTAGTAACTGTTTCAAGTGTCTGAAGTTAGATTGGAACTCAGGTCTTCCTGACTCCAGGACTGGTGCTCTACTCACTGCACCACCTAGCTGACCCCTAATAAATTTTTTTCAAGTAATAATTCGGAGGGCTCAGCATTAAATGACTCCCGGTGATGTTTCCATTCTGACTTCATACACTATTTCTAATAACTGAGATCTTTCCTTGTTTATGTGATGAGTGTCCTGTTCTGTATTCTAGTTCCATGATCTGGGTCCCTATCTTCTCCCACTGTGCCTGAACCAATGCCTTAACCAGAACTGTGAACTAATGTTTTATAGCAGCGTGGAACTTGGAGTCAGGAGTCCTGGCTATGAATCCCAGCTGACATTTATTAGTTATAAAACCATATGCACAGCATTACATCTCCTTGAGACTCAGGTTACTAATCTAGAAAATGGGGATTAAAATATGTAGATTATCACTAAAAAGCCAATTTGATGAAAGCACTTTGTAAACTTGAAATGTGAATTATTATTATTGCAGTTCCTTTTTTAACTTGCAGTCTTTGTAGTTGTTGGATTTCTCCTTCAGGATCTCGTTCCCTTTGATTGGGTTCCTACTAACAGAGACACTGATGATCTTAGTAACCTAGATTTCTACTTATAATCCTTTTAATTCTTATGATGTTTCACTTACTCGTTCAGTTTTCCTCCTATGACTGTTGCTTTGTCCTTAATAATTTAGCTGTCCTCTTCTGGAAAGTTTGTCTGCATCCTGACCATCCCCTGTCCATTTAATATGGCTTCCAATCCATCTTTTACCTACTCTATTTTTGGTGCCATCCCTCATTGCCAACATGTTCCAATGACTCACTTTTTCAATAGGCTTATAGGAACATAGTTTTTAAAGCTGGAAAGAACGTTAGAATCATCTAGTGACTAACTCCATGTATTTACAGGTGAGGAAACTAAAACCTAGAGAGGCTAAATGACTTGCCAAGATGACACAGGCAGTAAATGAGTCAAAATTTGAACCTAGGTATTGTTAATCCATGCTCAGGGTTTTTTTACCCTACTTTTATCCTTATAGTAGTACCTCAGAATTTAGTGTGTGGAAAAGACCTTGGCTCCATGGTTTCCATTGGAACATCATTATGCACTGTGAAATTTAGGAAGCATGTTTGCAGATCATTCCATTAGTAATAGTGAATTCACTATTACTGATCCTTGAACATGAGACAGTTCTCTGAAGCCAAAATAATGAAGTACTCCCAACACTAACCAGCTTTCCCCCTCTCTCATTTAGTTTAAATCAGAGTCTGCTCTTCACTTTTGAATTAATTATCCTTTCTAGACTCCCTGCTTTGTTTGTCTCATGTGGGGAAGAGACAGGTAACCAGACTTAGTTAAATCTCTTCTTGTCAGATAGCTGATGGAATCTTTACTGCCATTTGTTGAGTGTGTGTGTGTGTGTGTGTGTGTAAGCATATACATATGCCTTCAACTTTCCCTCTGTGATAAGATGAAAAGAATGTGATAGTCTCATGGACTTAGAATCATACATTTTGAAGTGGAAAGGTATGTAGAAATCCTTTACTCTAACCTCATTTTATAGAGGAGGAAACCGATCCAGAGAAGTTAAGGGACTTGTTACTGGTCACACAGGCAGCAAGGGCACTTTGCCTCATAAGATGCAACAAGGGAGACAAATCCAGCTTTAAGTATTTCATTTGTCTGACAACATTCCTATGTAATTAGGGTTGTACAATCTCTTGAATCTTCTCATTTGGATCTGCTCTCGTTGATTCAGACATGTTGATCATTTCATGCTTATTCCTATTATTATATTCATTATTTCCTTTGTCCTAAGAATGCAGGTCTTTCCTAGCTACATGAAGACATCCTCATACTTCACCGCCACTCCCTAACCCCTGTCTCCCCATACTGGGAATGGACTCCTCTGAGACTGTGATTAGTGAGAGACCTTTATATTTAGTCAATTCTGGACATGAGTGTTATTCTCCGTTTAGGCTACATTCTGTCCTATTGCCACATGCATCTCCCTGACCCCCTCTGGGGGTTATAATCAAATCAATAGTACAATTGCTTATGGGAAAGGAATATTCCAATCTCACCCCACATCCCTGTGACATCCCAGATGAAAATCCCCTCTCTGCTCTTCTTTATGTACTGTCTTTCTCTTTTAGGCTGTAAGTTACTAGAGGGCAGGGACTAACTCTCAATTTGGTATCTATGTCTCCACAACATAACATGGTGTCTGACATAGTAATTCATTAATAAATGCTTTAGTACTCATTCATTTCATTTGTTCTTTCTATCTCTATTGGTTGAAACATTTGCTTTCCATTTAGGCTCAACTGATATACCATCTCCTCCATGAAGACATCGTAGACACCCCTACCACAACCACTAGGTCCTTGTGATACATTGGGATATTTTCTCTTAACTGAGTGAGAAAACTAAAGACAACTTTCCGACTTACCACAGGGAAGGGGAGAGTAAGATTAAAGTTTAGGTGACTACAACTTTCATCACAATTTGTTCCCCCCATACTGATGTACTTTGTATATGGATACTGGAGCATCCTTGAGACACAAACCATGCTGATAGAGACTTTGATAAATAATCTTTTACCTCTCTACAGTATGAACACACTGTAATCCTCTAATAAAGATTCAAAAAAAGAAAACCCAAGATTCATTGTCCAATGTCCCTCCAATACCCATTCCCCAAACTCTCTGCAGCAACACCATTATGGTAGGGGTGACCAGAACTTGAACCAGGGAGCCAAAATTTAGAAGGACTGATGATGTTTGGATTTATTAAATAGCTGTTTATCACATAAATAGCAAGAAAATAGCAAGAAAAATAATTCCCCAGAATTGACTGGCAAGCTCTTCTTCCAATTGGTTTCAAGATTCACTTCCTGCAGTTATAACCTTCACAGCAATGGCCTTAGCATGCCCAGAAATTTCCACCTATGCTGGCCTCCATTTCATCATATCTGTCTAACTCCATGGAGTTGTACCCTAGGATTCCCTCCAAAACTGAATTTATCAAAAGTATCTCTATTGTTACTTTCCCCAGATATTTTTTCCATGGGATCATAAGTTGATTGATAGATGGTATATAAGTAGATATCTAGTTCAATGATCTCTTTTTAAAAATTAGGAAACTGAGACCCAGGTAAGAAAAGTCACTTGCCCAAGGTCCTGCATGCACTTTCTTCTTATTAAGGCAGTTTTCTAGTGTACCAAAACACTCAAATTTTTTATATGCTCTTCATTCCTTTAAAAAAAATCTCACTGAAATGGAGGAGTAATCAATTGCTTTTTTATGCCTACTGATGCCAGAGAAGGGTGAGTGGTAGAGACAACTCCCTGATATTTTGTACACCTGTGTTCTCATCCCTCTAAAACTTTAATTCTATGATTTATTTGGCTGATGTAGAAGTTCTTTTTCAAGGAAAATTCCACAAGTGCCACAAATGAAGACAAGTGGTCCAAGGAGATCTGAAGATTGAGGCAAAGTCTCATTTCTCAATCCCAAACCAATCCTTTAAAAGATAGTGAAAGAAAAAGGTATAGTGTGTATGTGTGTGTCAGTCTGTGTGTGTGTATGAATATATATTTATACATATATATATATATATACACACACATATATATACATATATATATACTCATGCACATATGTGTGTGTGTATCCTTCCAGTATAAGAAGGTCATCTACTGCATATCTTCTGGAGATGTCAATATCTGCCTCTCAATAAATCTCTATCCCAATTAAGCAATAATGAATTGCCCCTTTTGAGAGTGGAAACCAGTAATCTTTTTTTCTAAAATGCAGTAGGAAGGTGTGGAGGCTTACTATTTTTCCTACACTATTACACACTGTCCAGCACATCTCAGATACATATCTGAGTCAAGACCAGAGGTGTATGAAGGTCGCATATGTTCCACAGAATCCTAATTTTCAATTCCAGGCTGGTTTTCATGCCCAGATCCCTTTCAGGAAAGGAGCTGCTTCTGAGGCTTCTTTGGAGATTTGGAGTCACTCCAATGGGGTATTTGGAATAACTTAACCCTCAAGGAGGTCTCTGAATTGGTCTATCCCTTTTTTTCTTATTTTGCATCTCCCTGCTCCTTTAAAGGATTCAAGAGGGTTCCAAAACCAAATTTCAACCACTACTAGGATGAATGAATTTCAATATGGTGTTTGAAAAAATAAATGAATCAAGAATCTTTTGAACAGTTGTGGACATTTAAGAGCCTCAATCAGTACCTGGGAACTGAGGAAATTGGGAATAGGAGCCTAATGAGAATTCTCATTATCTTGTTAGTGAGAAAAAAATGTGACTGATTTCTCATTTCTACAGCAGTGCCCACAACCCTTCTCTTCTGTTATGTCTCATACAACATTATAAACTCATAGTAATCCCTCCTCTAAGCTCTCTAACTAGAGGATTGTCAATACCAGGTTTTTTTTTTAACATTTCATATATTCCATCCTGAATTATTTTTTATTCAATTAGACAAGTGAATAAAGATTCATTTTTTTCTCCTGCATTCAAAGGTTCTGTTCCAGGCACTATGGACACCATGATGAAAACAAAACGCTATCTTTACTTTGATGATGCTGGTGCAATGAGATCTCTGAGCCTTGGGTCAGGAAGATAGGAATTCAAATCTAGCCTCAAACTTTGTGTGACTTTGGCCAAGTCAGTTATTTATGATTCATATATCAATAGTAGATCAGCCCTAGAATCTTTTAGGTATTAGATTTGTCTTTTTAAAATGTTCCCCTTTTGCATACAACAGCTGCTACTTTTTCAATTCAGTCAAAAATTGATATAAACTCCATTCAATTCCCAACATGCCTTTTGCTTATGCAAATAACCCTGGGAGATTCCTTTAACAAGACTGAAAGTAGTTGTGTCAGACTTGTGACCTGCTTTCCTGACGGCAGTGAAGTTGCTGCTCCCTCCTTTCCCACTATCCTTTTAAAATGCCATTTATTATGCAAATTTCAATCCAAATGGTACCAAATTTCTGCTGGGAAAAAAATAAAACCAACAAAAAATCCCTCGAAGTCAATGGGCCTCCTGGCTTTTTATATCCTTAGTGCCTTGCCCAATGACGTGTACACTGTAACAACAATATTATCTCACATTTATATGGGTTGAAGGTTTGCAAGTTTTAAAATAACTATGAATTGAGTACTTCATGAATCTGTATATTCATCGGATGAAGAATATAAAGTTCACAGACATGTAGTTACTTATGCATAATCACACAGCTAGGGAAGGTCACAGCCAAGATTTAAAGCAGGTCTCCTGATGTGTAGACTTTCACTTTGCATTGTATCAAGCTGCCTTCAGTAATTGATCAACAAATATTTGTTCATAATAATGAAGATGACATCAACTAATGACCAGCTTCCACCAAGAGGCAGTAAGCTTCAGAAGCCTAGGGAATAGAAGTTTCCCCAAGACAACCACCAGCCCTGCTCCTAGCTTCACCCCTAAAGCTTTAATCTAGAGAAGTTACCCTTGTGTAGATGTGACCTGTCAACTGCCTCTACAGGTCCTGCTGTCCCTTTCTCCTCAGCAGCCACAGTTACTTGAAAAGAAAGCATTTATCACATACTATCAAATAGCCAAAATTAGAAACAGATATGAATTAATCACTGAAAATGACATTAAAATGAACAGTCTGCTTTGCTGCTGTATTCTACCAACCTCAGGATCTTTTCTTCAGATTTACAGCTGAGACTTTGGCTTCCCTTGTTACAGTGTGATCTCCTTGAGAGCAGGGATTAAGTTGCTTTTCTACTTGTATCCCCAGAAGTTAACACAGTGCTTTGAAGATAGTAAGCAGTAATCATTTTCATTCATTAATTTATTCATCCATTTCCTCTCCTCTTCCCTATCCAACCTCTAACTAAAGTTCCACCAGAAAGTGTCCCAGGAAATTAGTCTTCTAAATGAAGGTATGTCACGGTCGTCTTTGAGAAAAAAGGACAAACTATAAGAAATCAATCTTTGCCTACAGTATGGCTGTTCTTTGAACCTACATTTCAGGTGGCTTGTCTTCTCTTTTTAATATTTCACTTAAAATATCCTGGCCATTGTTTCTGTTCATTAACTTGTGATTTCCAATGGACACTTAATCCGTGACCGTGGACAAGTTAGTTAATCTCTTTAGGTCTAAGTCTCTTAGTGCATATAATAATTGGAGTAGCTAATCTCCAATGTCTCTTCCATCTCTGAAATCTATACTCTTCTGATTCCTTATTGCTGACCTTTAGCAGCTATAGGAGTCCAGACTGTAATGATTATGCCTGCCTAAGGGCATTTAATTTATCGATGACTCATTGAATGGTATTTTTAAGGAAAAAAAGTTGCTTTATCAGTAAAATACACATTTTTTTTCCTTTTGCAAAATCCGAGAAGAGGAAGAATAGCCCAAACACTTAGCTTCTTCAGTATGGCGATATTCTATTGACCTGATGATTCCCCTTTAGCTAGAGCTGGATTTGAATAATGACCTCAAGGTGAAAATTTCCACTGGCCTTTCCCACATGCCTAACTCATCAGATTCCCCAAGGAACTTGATTGTTTTGCTTTGCAGATAGAAGTGCCAGAAGGTCCCTTTTTAATTTTTATTTAGTGACCTAGCAGAAAATTTAAGGCCAAGGACTTTCTTCCTTTACTTGGGGAATTGCTTCGAGCTTTTCACAACTATGAGAAGTGTGAATTGTGTGAAAGATGGCTTGAATTCACACTGAAAGTCAGTGCCCTCTGGCTCACCTTGTTACATGTGATGTACAAAGTTGCTCACAGTATATCTGGGCCAGTCCCTTTTACTCTGCTCAAGGAGGGCATAGAGAAAATCAGGCCAGAGACTGAGATTTTTACAAATGTTTTATTAATGTGTCCCTTGACTGTTCATTTTCTAAGGGTTTACAAATACTTTATCAATTATTAATGGTCCTGATACCTAGTTTTAAAAAAAGAACCCTTAAAGTTAGAATAGATATAGGCATTGAATAATTCACACCCACTGCCACTTGGTACTAAGCTAATGCCTTTTAAAAGATAAGGTTATGGTAACAGGCAATTGGATTTGTTTAGCTATAGGGCTTTTTTATTTCCCAAAGGGTGGGAAGCATAACTAGAGGGAAAAGGTGCATGATCCAATGGTTAAAATTAGAGACTGATGTTCTGGTTTTTGTGGTTCCCCAGTTAGTGTGTCTCATGACCTTGTGTCACTGGTGGAAAGTCATTCAATAATACCCCTTTATGATATTTTCAGATTTCTACAACTTTGTTCTCCTACTGATTTCCAAGTGAATTATTGAAGATGAACTCAAGCAGCCATCTATTAGGATTTCTTCTTTTTCATACTTTAGACATTACGTTGAGTCTGCTTTGTTCTGAAAAGAGCAAAATCTTGCTATAATTTGAATCTCAATAGATGGTTTTCCTTCTTCACCATGTTCAACTTTCCTCCAGTAATTTCTATTTCTCCCCCCAAAACCATAATGATCAAAAGTCAGTCTATATTAATAGTGGTTGGAGAGAAACGCATGTGTTAATGAATTTATTTTTTTGAGGAAAGTAGAAAAAGACAGTCTTGTTGTAGGCTCCTTCCACATCTGCCACAGGCCTTCCTGAAAGAACAGATAATGGCCTAGAAGTTATTTTTAAAGTGTATAACCATGGAATAACCATATGTCATGAATCATTATGGATCAGTGCATTTGTGTACTATGTCTGAAGACTTCCAGCAGATCACAACAGTCCCACGTACAAGACTCTTTCTCAAGTTAACACATATAACAAAGGGGAAAACAGACAGCTAAGGAAAACAATCCATGTAATCTAACTCTTTAAAGAAACATTATTCTACCACACAGCTATTTTAATTGGTTCTCTTGCTCACTCTAATGACCATAAAGACAAATCTGTACAATGAAGGCTAGTTTAGAAATACCACTCCAGAGTCTGGGCTGCCTTTTCTCTAATGTTCAATAGCCAGAGAGATAAGTACAAGATAAGTACAATTTGAACTTAGGTGTTCCTGAATCTGGATCCAGTACTCAATTATTGACTACGGCATGGGTCTTTTATGTTGTCTTATAGTCATTAAGTTCTTATTCCTGTTTATAATTTTATACTACAAGCTCCTATTGGAAAAATATGGAATTTATTTCATTCTAAGACATACCTCATTTTACCCAATGCTTCAAGGGATTTGGCAAATGCAACTACAATTGTATTCTTTCTCCAGCTTTCCAAATTCTCCAGTTGGCTACATGGGAAAGAAGTTCAGTTCACTTCTATTCAGAAGGTTCCAAAAAGATAATAATGTTCCAAGATGTTATATTTAAGAAGGCTTTTATTAATGATGTCACCATGTAAATATACTTGTTTTTTTTCTCACTCAATGGTATTTTTTTACAATTACATATACTTTTCAATATTCACTTTTATAAGATTTTGAGTTCCAATTTTTTCTCCCTCCCCCCTCTTCAAGATGATAAGCAATCTATCTGTCATACATGTACAATCACATTAAGCATATTTCTGTATTAGTCATGCTGTGAAAGAAGAATCAGAAAAAAGCGGGAAACCACAAGAGAGAAAAAACAAGAACAAAAGTGAAAATAATATGTTTCCATTTGCATTCAGACTCCATAGTTCTTTCTATGGATGTGGATAGCATTTTACATCATGAGTCTTTTGGAATTGTCTTGGATCATTGTATTGCTGAAAACTAAGTCTATCATAGCTGATCCTTGCACAATGTTGCTGTTACTGTGTACAATGTTCTCCTGATTCTGCTCACTTCATTCAGTATCAGTTCATGTAAGTCTTTTCAGGTTTTTCTTAAATCTGCTAGCTCATCATTTCTTATAGCACAATAGTATTCCATTACATTCATATAGGACAACTTGTTCAGCTGTTCTCCAATTGATAGGCTTCCCCTCAACTTCCAATTCTTTGCTACCAAAAAGGAGTTGCTATAAATATGTTTGTGTCTGTGGGTCCTTTTCTCTGTTTTGTGATCTCATTGGAATACAGACCTAATAGTAGCATTACTGGATCAAATGGTATGCACAGATTTATAGACATAATTCCAAGTTGCTCTCCAGAATGGTTGGATCAGTTCATAACTGCATCGACAATGTATTAGTGATCCAGTTCTCTCACATCTCATCCAACATTTATCAGTTTTCATTTCTGTCATATTAGCCAATCTGATAGGTATAAGGTGGTACCTCAGAGCTGGTTTTAAAAATTAGTGATTTAGAGCATTTTTTCATATGACTATATAGGCAGCTTTAATTTCTTCATCTTTAAACGCCTAAGTGTACTCGTTGAGGGACATCTCTGGTTAATTCAAGATGAAATTATAGACTTATTGGCTTACTATATATCTATTTTGGAAGCTGCTAGATAATCCAGCAGATAGAGCAATGCACCTGGAGTCAGAAAGACCTGAGTTCAAATTCTCCATCAGACATTTACACTAGCTGTAAATCTGCCCCTATCTGCCTCAGTTTTCTCTTCTGTAAAATGAGGATAATAATAGCACCATCTACCTATGTTATGAGATAATTTTCTAGATCATTATATGAGATCATATAAAATGAGATCATTTTTGTAATGCATTTTGCAAACTTTAAAGTGTTTTATAATGCTGATTACTACATTCAAATGATGTCATTGGACAATTTCAAAGAGAGGAGTTTCTGATGACTAACCTAGCTAAATTTTGAAAGGCTTTCTTTTATCCACAAAGCAATGAATTCTTTTTGGCCACAGACACTTGTATTTACAAAGGTATAGAGGGGATGCGTTTAGTGTCATTTAAGACTATTTCTCTTCCAGTGAAATAAGGGATCATTGAAGAAGTAGCTACATGACTAAAGTAGAATATATCCAGGTATGAAGAGCTAGAAAAACAATGCTATATGCCTGAAAAAAATTTGCAGATATGTCATACAGTAGAATGGTAGTAACAAGGATGAATTCATGGGATATTTTTTTTCCTTAGTGTCACCCACTCTTATTTTATCCCCCAATTATAAAATTGGCTGAGAAGAGACTTCCATATAGTCCTTTGGGCCAGGCCTTAAATGTTTCCAGTCAGTAAGCTTTCATTTCTAAATTGACTATGATACCACTCTACAGAAACCTTTCCCAAGTGCAATTTGCTATGGAGTACAATTCAATACAAGGCAGATCCATCTTGGTTACTGAAGTACCTAAAACCCTTAAACACTGTCATAGTGAATCAGACTCAGGGGTCATACCATCAATTCTGTTTTCAAAAGAGGTACCAAAGGATGAGTTGTTAAAAGAGAGAGCTGGCATCTCTGCCAAGAGCTTCACATGCTACTTTATATTGAATATAACATTTAATTCAATCCTATAAAAATCTTTATGCTTAAATGTAGAAAACACATCAATAGGCTGTATATAGAGGAATGGGTTTCTTGGCCACAGAAATACATGATGACTGTCTAAAATACGTAGAGGGGTTGTATTCAGCAATCCTAACGCTAGGCACTGGGAGAAACAGAATGATCCCAATTAGATAGTCAACAATTTATTAAGCATTTACCATGCGTTAGGTACTATATGTTAAGAGAAATGTTAAAAATATAATGGAAGGAGCAGGAGAAAAACATGGCCCCTGTATTCAATTTTTCCTGCTCCATCTCTTTTATTTGAATTTTGAATTCCTTTTTAAGTTCTTCCAAGAAGTCTTTTGGGGCTTGTGACTATTTGGTGTTATTCTTAGGAGTAGATTTTTATTTTGGCTTGTTTGTTTGTTTTTAACCCCAATATCTTCCTCTGAAAATGAACTCAGATATTCTTTTACACAAAAGTAGCTATCTATAATTTGGTTCTTTTTCCTTGACTTATTCATTTTTATTCTTATTTTATTTTTAGAAGCTTATTAATAATCAGATTTTATTCCCAAGTTGTGGCTAATTTTGCACTAGATCTCAGGTCATCTTTATTGTTATTTTCCAAATTCTGTCTGGAGGCTTAACCTCAGGGACTCCTATTTTCCTCTAAGCCACTATTTAGGGCTCCAGTCAAACTGTCTCAAAAATGTTCTTACTCACTGCACTCACTGGACATGTGCTCTCTTCTCCTTGTCCAGTGCCACAGCCCAGGATTACTTCTGATCAGCACTGGTAGTCTGGCCTCCAGAAACAGCAGGAGTGGGTGGGAGGCGGGGGTCTTCAATCTTCTCTCACTTCCTTCACTCAGCCCTTTGCTGTTCGTTAGATGAAAGTTCACAGGGGAAAGTTCCTGAAGCTCTGAGGCGAAAGTTAAGGTGAAATTTCTTGAGGCCTAGTCTGTTTCCTGATGGAATTGACCTTGGTGCCTACTGTTTGTTAATTCAGTGGAGTGGCCTTGAGGTATCTATATTTCATTCAGGTCAAACCTCAGCCTTTGAAAGTCCCATCTTTTCTAATGTCCACTCACGTTATCTTAGTAGGAAAACTCCTTTACCCGTTTATTTTTTTTGCTGCTCTACATTCATCTTGTCTCAATTTTCTGTCTGCTTGTGGAGCAAATCTAGAGAACCTGGAAAGTTCTGACCTACTCCACCATCTTCCCAGAATCCCAGTCCCTGTATTCAAGCAGCTCACAATTTAATGGTAAAGACTATATGCAAACTACTATAGTTAGGTCCCAATGAGTGGGAGTAATGAATCCTCTGAAGTCAAATTTATTCAAATTTGTATTATTTGAAGTTATAATTAAATAAAATACTGTAATTAGTTCCATCCCATTGCAAACATAAGCACAAATTCAAAAAATTTGAGCACTTCAGGGGATTTATTATTCACATTAACAGGGATTTAGCCATATGCATATAGATAAATTTATGAGTATATACATATGCACAATATGTATAATTGCATATATACAAAGGTGAATGTGTTTACACATACACATATAGCTAGATCCTTATTAGTGTGAATAATGAATCCTCTGAAGTGATCAAGTTGTTTGAAGTTATACTCATTTTTCCAATGGGCTGGAACCAATCAAAATACTTTATGCACACATACATAAGGAAGAAAAAGAAATTGAAGGAATTAGAATAGGCAAAGAAGAAACTAAGTTATCACTCTTTGTAGATGATATGATGATTTATTTAGAGAATCAAATAAAAAAAAACTACTTGAAATAATAAACAACTGTAGCATCAATATTCATTAGGGAGATTGGTCTATAATTTTCTTTCTCTGTTTTGACCCTACCAGACATCACCTAAAAGATGCAAAGAGCTTTGAATACGATATTCTGAAATATTCTGATATTAAACTATATAGGCTTACAACCAAGAATAACTTACCCAGAAATATAGTATGATTGAAAGGAAGGGAGTGAAAAAAAGGTGGGAATGATCCTTTAATGCAATGGAGGATTTCAAAGCATTTCTCAATGAAAAGGAGTATAAACTAGAAAACCCAAATGTAGTAGTTATGAGAAACATACAAAGTAAATATAAAAACTTAGAAGGACTAGATAAATATGAAATATTTATATCATAAAGGAGGGTTGTGTTAGAAATGTCTCCTCTGGACTTTAATGTCATTAGGGGTTGTAGGGAACATTAAATAAGACAGAGAATCTGGGAGTGTTGCAAAAATCTGCTAGCACCTGCTGAAAGAGTGTAAGACCCACCAACAACCAGCACACAGAAAACTGCCAACACAGGTTCTTTTGATCTGCTTTACTAAGGAAAACAAAGTTAAGGCATTAACAATCTTACTTTAATCCAGCATACAAATATCATTCGCTTAGCTCAGGGGAAAAAGCCAGCACCCTGAACCTCAAAGCAAATACAAATTAGAAACATCAACAGACAAACCTTGTCTGATTCAAATATCAATGCATAGTTACCATAGTTTAACAAAGTTTGAAAATCCAGGTTTACAAGCTGGGGGGCTCTTAACTACAGCTGCCCAGAGGATCCACATCAGCACACCTTCAAGAGTGAGAGCCCTGGGGGGGCGGAGCCAAGATGGCGACTGGAAAGCAGTAACTGGCGTGAGCTCCCCACCAAGTCCCTCCAAAAACCTATAAAAAAATGGCTCTGAACCAATTCTAGAACTGCAGAACCCACAAAATGGCAGAGGGAAGCAGGGCTCCAGCCCAGGACAGCCTGGATAGTCTTGGGCTAAGGTCTGTCCCACACGGAACTCCCAGCTCCCAGCTGAGGGGAACTGAGCTGAACCCAGCAAAGCCCAGCGCGCGAGGCCAGGAGTGGAGTGGAGAGTGCCCTAGCATGCTGAATTACTGAGCTGTGGCATGTACCAGAC
>JAQQSZ010003746.1:0-14356 GCA_028646595.1 Phalanger gymnotis
CAGCAGGCTCCTAAGTACTGCTCTGATCAGCCACGTAATTCCTCCCACCAGGTGGGCCTGGGGCCAGAAGCAACTGCAGCCTAGTTCTAAAGCTGCCCCACCTCCGCTGCCCCAGGGGCAAGTGGCCAGAACCGCAAACTCAGTCACACAGCTTTTCCCACTAACCTTCTCTGATGTCTTTGCTCTTTGTGGGTTGAGAGGTCTGGTACATGCCACAGCTCAGTATTTCAGCATGCCAGGGCACTTTCCGCTCGTCTCCTGGTCTGGTAGGTCCGCGTCTGGTCTGTTCGCGCCATGTGCGCTAGGCTCAGCTCCACTCCCCTTGGCTGGGGGCTGGAGGGTCCGTGTGGGACAGACCTTACCCAGAGACCATCCAGGCTGTCCTGGGCTGGGGCCCTGCTTCCCTCTGCCACTTTGTGGGTTCTGCAGCTCTAGAATTGGTTCAGAGCCATTGTTTTATAGGTTTTTGGAGGGACTTGGTGGGGAGCTCACGCCAGTCACTGCTTCCCAGCCGCCATCTTGGCTCCACCCTATTTCTATTTCTTCTCCTTCCTTTAATGTACTTTCATAAACATGCAAGCTTCTGTGTTGATTGTAAGCTCTTTCCATTTGTATAGGATTTCACATGCGTGTTAATTTCTCTTGTAATAAACCTGCTTTTTCACATAGGTTTCATGAAGTTGTGATTTTTTATTGACATACTCTCTAACCACTATGTCACTTCACCTCTTTATTGTCATTATACTTTGAAATACATAGGAAGGAAACAACAGTTGTTTTGGAAGTAGAAAATTCTAGTCACCTACCTTTAAATATACCTGAATGAATGAACACATATTTATTAAGCACTTACGATGTGTCAGGAATTTTGTTATTTGATGTAGGCCTTCATTACCTAATGTTTGGATTATTGTAATAGCTGCCTGGTTGGTCTTTCTGCCCTCCAGCCCATCTTCCACTCAACTGTAACAAGTGATCTTTTGAGGGAACCAAGATCAAATACAAAATGGTCTGTTAGGCTTGTAAAGACTTTATAACCTCATCCCTTTGTATCTTTCCCAGGACCTTACTCTAGTGTTCTCTGTTCCACTGACACTGGTGTCCTTGCTATTCCTCCCTTAGGATATGCCATTTCCTGACTCCAGGAATTTTCACTGTGTGTGTCTCATGTCTGAAAATCTCTTCATCCTCATCTTTACCTCCTGGCTTCTTCAAAGTCTCAGAGAAAGTTCTATTCTGCAAGAAGCCTTTCCTATTCCCCCTCAAAATCATTGTGATATTATCTCCAATTTATCTTTTATATATCTTGTTTGTACATATTTGTTTCCATGTTATTCCCAGATTAGGAGTCCTTGAAAGCATGGATTGTCTTTGTTTTTGCCTTTCTATGTATCCCTGGCACTTGGCATAATACCTGGTACATAGTAGATGCTTAATAATTATATGACTTGGGGATATATAAATACAAGAAATCAAGACAGTCCCTGCCCTTGAGAAATTTAGATTCTAATAGGGAAAGAAAATACATGTGGCATCTTAGAAAGAATGGGAGTAGCATGGTTAAAAAATATCAGGAAATTATATGAAAGTCTGACTCCAAGAAAGATAAAGTGAAAGCTCATCTGTCACAATCTTTGCATGCATTGTCATGTAAAATTTCTGAAAGGCAGCTCTCGATATGATGTGTTTGCCAATTGTATGTTGGTTGAGAGTTGGTGGTTAGTATCTACAGATCCTGGTCCTGATCTTCTTCCATGTTGTTTTGTTGTGGCTGTTACTTTGGATTATCCTCTAAACTTCATTGAGATTGTCCCCAGGTTGACTTATACTTCCTTATAAGCATGTATTCAAGTTGGGGATGCTACAGGATTAAAAGATGTTGAAAGTAAAAGTGTTCAGAGACTGTCTTTTTCTTCGTCTTTTTATGTCAGCACCTAGCACAGTGCCTGGCCCATAGTAGGTAGTTAAAGAGTGAGATTGAATGAAAGAGAGGAAATAGGAAGGACTCTTGGGGAAAGAGAGAAAAGAACATAAACAATGAAAAATAATAAATATTGAATGAATGTGTAAGTAGAAATATGGAAGGAAAAAAACTAAAATAGTATGAAGAGAGATATCAAGGAGGAAAAAAACTCAAGAAAATGAGGGTTAACAGAAAGGAGGTGAAAAGTTTGAGGAGGTTAATGAGCTATCATGCAATATTTGAAAGTGAATAATCTTTTTTTTTGTATTTTAAAATTTCTAAATCTTTCTTTATCCTAATTAAGCTGGTAAGACCCAGCATAAATCCTACTATTTCTAGTCACTTCAATCATTAACAATCATTAGTAGTGTTTAGGTGGAATTACTGAAAATTATTTCTTCATTTTATTATCTGAAGAGAGGTAGAGAATGGTAAATTATTCTCAGCTCTACCCCCATTGGTCTAGCTCTTATCCTTAATCAGTTTCCTCCAAAGAGTTGCTAACAGGTAGAGTGACAAGAGATCACATGAAATTAAAAAAAAATTCTATACTAACTAAAAAAAAATGAGAAGGGGAAATGAAACCTTCCAATGGCTGAATGGCCTGCTCTCTCTCATTTGTCTTAAGTTTCTTGAGTGCTCTTATTTCCACCCTTATTTCAATATTAATTTCCAACTTTATTTACTGTCAACTTAAAAATATTTAGTATTTTGTTTCCCCCCCGATATATGTAAAAACAATTTTCACTTTTTACAATTTTGAGTTTCAAATTCTCTTCCTCCCTCCCCACACCCTTCATTGAGAGGTCAAGCAACTTGATAAAGGTTGTACATGTGCAGTCATGCAAAATAGATTTCAATACTAGTAATATGGTGAAAGTAAACACAGAACCCCCTCTTCCAAAAAAAAAACCTCAAGAAAAATAAAGTTAAAAAAGTATTCTTTGATCTGCAATCAGACTCCCTCAGTTCTTTCTCTGAGGATAGAAAGCGTTTTTCATCGTAAGTCCTTCAGAATTGTTTTAGATCATTGCATTGCTAAGAATAGTTAAGGTCATTCGTAGTCGATCATCGTACCATATTGCTGTTACTGTGTACAGTGTTATCCTGGTTCTAGTCATTTCACTTTGTATCCATTCATCTGAGTCTTGCCAAGTTTTTCTGAGAGCATCTTGCTTGTCATTTCTTGTAGTACAATGGTGTTCTATCACAATCATATACCACAACTTATTCGGCCATTCCCCAAATGATGGGCATCCCGTCAATTTCCAGTTCTTTGCCAGCAGAAAAGAGCTGCTACAGATATTTTGTACATATAGGTCTTTTTCCTTTTTTTTTTACCTCTGGGGTATAGACCTAGTAATGGTATTGCTGGGTCGAAGGGTATGTATAATTTGATAGCCTTTTAAAGGTAGTTTCAAATTGCTCTGCAGAGTAGTTGGATCAGCACACAACTCCACTATTAGTATCTTAATTTTCCCACATCCCCTCCAACATTTGTAATTTTCCATTTCTGTCATATTAACAAATCTGACAAGTGTCATATGGTTCCTCAGAATTATTTTAATTTGTACTTTTCTAATCAATAGTGATTTAGAACATTTTTTCATGCAGTTATAAATAACTTTGGTGACTTTGCCTGAAACCCGCCCGTTAATATCCTCTGACCATTTATCTATTAGAGAATGCTCTTTTTTTAAAAAAAAAATTGTCTTAGTTCTCTATATATCTGAGAAATGAGGCCTTCATCAGAGACAGTTGTTATGATTTTTTTTCACAATTATGATTGATCGCTAACCGTATTTCCCTCCAATCTATTTTCCCTATTTATTCTACTCTCTTTTCACCCTTTACATTCTGAAAAAGTCTTTTGCTTCTGACTGCCACTTTCTCCCCCCTCCCTTATATCAGCAGCACCTTCTTTTATTCCCTTCTCCTCCAGCTTTCCTATAGGGTAAGATAGATTTCTGTGCCTGAATGTTTATGTTATTTCCTCTTCGAGCCAATTTTGACGAGAGTAAGTTTCAAGCATTCACTTCCCATTCAATGTAAAAGCTTTTTCATGCCTTTTTATGGGAGATAATTTACCCCATTCTACCTCTCCCTTTCCCCTTCTGCCAAGGTACTGTTCCTTCTCACCCCTTTTACTTTTTTAGATATCATTCTATCACGTTGTAATGGTAATCTGGGCAGGACTCTTGCTGTTCTTCTCTTTTGGAGCAGGTAAAGTAGACTCTGTTTTGGCTGTTTCTCAGCACTAAGGCAGTCTGGAGTCATTGATTTGAAACAATGTATATGATGTGGTACTAGTGTGAAGAACTTTCCCACACCTTGGATGGTAAACCCCCTAGCCCTCAGGATCCTGAACAGCGTATATGTACTGCAAGGTTAGCTTTTGACTTTTGGGGGGCACACTCATTGAAAGAATGTGGGTGATGAGACTCTGGCCAAGCCATTGAAGCAGCCTCACCCTCCTGGCTTTGAAAACCCCTGTTGGTGCTTCTTTTTTTGGTAACTATGTATGTGATTTGATCAGATGAGGTCTGTCTGTTGATTTGTTTGCAATTTCTGTTTGTATCTGCCTTGAAGTTCAGGGGGCTGATCTTTTCCCCTTGAACTAAGTGAACGATAAATATATTTTTAATTAAATTGAGATCGTTAACCCCTTAAAGTTGCTTTCCTTATAAAAGCAGGTCAAAGAACCTTTGTTAGCAACCCTTCTGTGTGCTGGTGTTATTGGTCATCCACAGTAGCTGCTAGCGATGTTGTTATTATGCCCATTCAACTCATAGCCATGCCCTCTGTCTATGTATGCTCCTAACTGCCTTAATAATGAAATAATTCTTAGGAGTTACAACTGTCTTCTTCCCATGTGGGAATATAAACAGCTTAATCTTATTGATTCATTTATGATTTCTCTTTCTTCCTTATCTTTTTATGCTTCTCTTGAGTCTTGTCTTTGAAAATCAAATTTTCTATTCAGCTCTAGTCTTTTCATCAGGAAAACTTGAAAATTTTCTGTTTCATTGAGTATCCATTTTTTTCCCCTGAAGGAATATACTCAGTTTTGCTGGATAGGTAATTCTTTGTTGTAATCCTTTTCCTTTGCCCTCTGGAATATCATATTGCAAGACCTCTGATCCTTTAATGTAGAAGCTGATAAATCTTGGCTGATTTTGACTGTGGCTCCAAAATATTTGAATTGCTCTATGTAGAATTGAATAGCTCTAGAATTTGGCTATAACTCCTGGGAGTTTTCATTTTGAGATCTCTTTAAAAAGATGATTGGTGGATTCTTTCAATTTCTATTTTACCCCCTGATTCTAGAATATCAGGGCAATTTTTCTTGATACTTTCTCGAAAGATGATGTCTGTGCTGAGTTTTTTTGTTTGTTTGTTTTTTTGGCTACTGGCTTTCAGGCAATGAAATAATTCTTATTTTTTTCTGCCCAGTAATTCTTAAATTATCTCTTTTGGATCTATTTTCCAGGTCAGTTGTTTTTTCCTATGAGATATTTCACATTTTCTTCTTTTTTTCATTCCTTTGGTTTTGTTTTAATGTTTCTTGATCTCTCATGGAGATATTAGCTTCCGCTTGCAAAATTCTAACTTTTAAGAAATTATTTTCTTCATTGAACTTTTGTACTTACTTTTCCATTTACCCAATTCTATTTTTAAGGAGTTCTTTTCTACAGTGACTTTTTGTAAGTATTTTTTTTCCATTTGGGCAATTCTGCTTTTTAAGGTGTTTTTTCTCCAATGAATTTTTGTGCCCCTCCCTTTTTTTTTAAACTATTTGGCCTATTTAATTTTTAAGGTGTTATTTTCTTCAATATTTTTGTGCCTCTTTTATCAAGATGTTAACTCTTTTTTCTCCAAGATTTCCTTGTATCACTCTTATTTCTTTTCCCAAGTTTTCCTTCTTATTTGATTTTTAAAATCCTTTTTGCGCTCTTCCATAGTCTGATAACCTATCCACATTTTAATTTGAGGCTTTGGATGTAGCACTTTTGACTTTGTTGTCTTCTTCTGAGTTTGTGTTTTGATCTTTTCTTTCACCATGGTAACTTTCTATGGTCAGGATTTTTTTATTTTTGCTAATTTTTCAGCCAGTTTCTTAATTTTTAACTCTATGCTAAAATGGGGCTCTGCTTCTGGAGTGGAGACAGCACTGTCACAAGCTTCAGGTTTTTTGTGCAGCTGCTTTCAAAGATAATTCTGAGGACCTGTAAGTGTTTGGTTGTTCCAGGGTGGTATAATATAGGAAGAGGTATGTTTACTGCTCTCCTGTTCTGGTCTGTGAGCAACCATGACCCCTCTTTTCTACCCTAGAACTCTTACCAGGGGATGAGCAATGCCATTCTTCCTTGTGTTGCAATCTTTCCTGTTCATGGCTTTCCTTTCTTCTTTGAGTTTCCCTGCTGATCTTTCTGCTTAGGAGTTTGCCTTTCCGCATAGCTTTTTTTAAGTTGGCCTTCTTGCTCCCTGCATTATCTAACTTTTGACAAGGTAGTTTTGTAACAATATTGACTGGCTGCTCTCCCAAAAACAGAATCTCCCTTCCTCCAGTTTCTTCTATTGGTCTTCTTACTTTCTGTCCTTTGTCTTATCTGTCTTCTCAAGTGGTAGCTCTATATCAAGCATCTGTATTTTATTTTCCATTCCCAACCAATTGCCATCTATTGACATGCAAAGCAATCTAGCTGAAGAAGGGAGGGGCCCTTTGGCTAGGCGTATGCTAGGCTAGTTAAACTATTCCCACTGCCACCTCCCCTCAAACCCTGGTGCAGACAGGTAGCATTTTTAACCCCAGATCCTTGAGAATGATATTTTCTTCTAGATCATTAGTCTTATTCTAAGCCTTGGCCCAGCAGCCATCACTGTGGGGAGACATTTTTGTGGTTTTCCTTCCCACTGCTGATATCAACTATTGACCGCCTGCCACTCACAGGAGATAATCCCTAGGATTACTGGGAAAGGAGATACCCCAAAGACCAATGGTTCACCTTCTATCTTATTACCTTGTAGCCATAATTCTAGGAAGTAACCGACATATAGATGCAGCCTGGAAACTGCTTCTGTGTCACTAAAAACCCGTAAATAAAAGGCCTTGCCACCAAGTTTCTAGGCACAGTCAAATGGTTCAGTATCAGAAACAGATTCGCTTTTTTCATATTTAGTGGAAATTCCATCAAAGATGATCCATTACCATCTGCTTTGCTCTTGCACTATGTTTTGCCACATACTTAGGAACATCCCAAAGATGCAGTACAAGGAAGGATGGAGCTCATAACAAGATGGTAAAGCAAGCCAGCTTTATTGAGGAGAGCCGTGTGACCCTGGACAAGTCACCTAACCCTGTTTGCATCAGTTTCCTCATCTGTAAAATTAGTTGAAGAAGGAAATGACAAACCTCTCCAGTATCTTTGCCAAGAAAACACCAAATGGGTTCACAAAGAATTGGACATGACCGAAAAGCTATTGAAATGAACTGAATTCACAAAACAAAGGGAAATCAAAGAGACTGTTGAAAACAGATCTGCTTAGTCCCAGAATCAGGTACCTAAACCAGTAAAGTCTGATGGTTTTTATGGCCTTTTTATCTGGATTTAGCAGAACCAGGCATTAGGAATGGGGAGAAGAGTTTGGACCTGGGGGCTGATGCTGATTCATACTAGTTAGGGGAAGGAAAACTCTTGGACAATTGAAGGCTAGTTGATATCCAAACTCCCTTCTGGGCTTTGGACTGTTGCTGGTTATCTTATATAGCATGAATCAGCTTCCCTGTTAGATTTTTTTACCTTTCTAGGGCTTCTTTGCTTAGTAGGTAGCAGAAGCTATTATATTCCTTACACACCACAAGTACTGGGGGAGGGGGCTTTCCATCTTATTTGCAACCTCTTGTCTCTATTCAGAGCTGATCCTCTGTCCTGCTGGATTTTCTGGCATCACATTGTTGTTTTGTCTCTTGAGGGGCTTAGGTAAGCTCCAAAGAATGGTAGAGTGATTGGCATGGACATGTTAGTTTTGAAGTCTGTATAGATATTTCAGATCAGAAGGCTTTACATTACTTAGTTGTGTTTCTCACCATATTCTATTCTTGCTGCAATTTTTAATAACAATATTTCCTGAACATTCTATGATTATTTAGGTAGTTGGTCCTTGGAGTTATGCTGAGGCCTGGATATTCCATCATCTTCTGTCATGTGACCTTACAAATCTGAGTTATGTGTTTTTAATAGATATTTTCTATCAAGTACACAAATAGACAATAAATATTTGAAGGTGAGAAGGAAGGATGAAAGAATTACAGACTGATTCATTGTTTTGCTCAGGCCTTGGGTCCTAAATATCAGGTTGTTCATATATAGCTTTTAGTCATGGTGACCCAGAGCAGAAATTTACTAAAGGCTAAATTTACTAAGGTATACTTTTGGCAGAATCATAAATAAACTGGATCAAAAAGAGAGGCCTCAGATTTGACAGAGTTTTCCTATTTGATATAGTATAATTATACAAGGAGTGAGAGATAGGGGAGCCACACCTTTACATTCTTACTGAGTATTTCTTTATTGCTGTCTTAATAAAGGAGTTATTTGTTTGTATATTTGCTTTATTGATTAAATCTCTCTAGATAGTAAACTTGGTTTGGTATCAGAATATATCTGGTCTAAGACATTTGATTCAATCAGCAACATTTGGCAAGACTGACGTGGATTCAATCACCTTCTAGAAGTAATGGCAGTTATGAAAGAAGGAAGGGTGTTACACTGCCATTTCTAGGAGGGCTGGTGTTGGTCCCAATTGTTTATGGCTCAGGAATCATTGACTCTGCATAATGTATCCTACCAATGGGATAGAATTTGTGCCTCTTCAGACCTTTTATGATTGTATTTCTTTTAAAAAAATGAGAGAAAATAATAAGCAAAACCAATCAACACTTAAAAAAGGTGATGTTATATGCAGTGGCCCATACCTGTGGGCACCTAGCTCAAGGGAACAGGACAGAGGGTCTTCTCATATTTCTTTCTTAGAACAAATACTGTTATTTATAATTTAGTAACATACTGCTGAATTATTTAGGTGGTTATCTTTTCCTTTATATTTATATTGTCATAATCTTTGTATATATCATTTTCCTAGTTCTCCTTCAGTTTGCACAAATTAGTAGGTATCTTTTCATTTACTTCATTAGCAGTTCCTTGCTAATGCAAAAAGGGCTAATATAAATATTTTCATGTATACTGAGTCTTTCTTGTTGTCAGTGAAGTCCCTGAATATGCTCTATAAATGGTTTTTTGTTTTTCATAGTTGTTCAGTCATATCTAACTCTTTGCGACCCCATGGACCATAGCATAGCAGGCCTTTCTTTCCTTCACTGTTTCTTGAAGTCTCTTTTTTCTAATTTGTATTCTTATACCAATATACATTTACAATGCTATAAAAATCAAAATAATTTATTATTTGTGGATTTTTTATATATTTTTATTTATTATTATTTTATATATTTTATTTATTTTTTATTTTGTATATTTTATTTTATATATTTTTATATATTTTATTTTATATATTTTATTTATTATTATTTTATATATTTTAAATAAGGACCCATCTTAGGCTAAAAGTGTCCATTTCAACAGCTCAGAACAATTAACTCATTGAACTTTGATTAAAATGCCTTCTCTACATTAAATGCTTAAGATACAATGCCTTCAATGAGCAGTTTAATATTTGTGTTAATGTTTTAGATTTTTGAGAAAACATACATATATGTTATTTTCCATTTGACTAGTTCTGGCATTCACCTTGTGAGGCAGAGAACATATGAAATATAGTAATTTTCAAGACTAAATAAAAAAAACAAGACCAAGAATAGTCAAATGGTTTCCTCAAGGTTACACAGTGACAAAATTGGAATTGGAATCCAGATATTCTGACTTAAAGTCTAGTAGTCTTTGCACTATATCTCATTGCGTCTCTTTCTTCTATGTTGTGTGCAAACCAGACTATTAACGTTGGTTATTTCTCTTTGCAAGATTTTAAAGTCTATTACAAAGCACTGTTCATTAAAGGGCTTTGATCATGATTTAAAAAAGAAATATTGAGTAGAAGAAGAGAACAGAACAATAAACAAAAAGAAGTAAAGACAGTTGCTGTCCTTTGTTTTTGAAGAGTACCAGCGACATCACAGATGATGTCTTGACTTGTGCATGAATTGGATTTAAGTGAGATAGAGTTGTACAAAGTTGTCGGACTTACTTTATCTTCCCGAGTCATTGAAGTCCAGCAGAACAAAAGTCAAGACTACTGGTGATGGCCCAGAATGCAGTGGATGACCTTGGCCTCTTTGATACCTGACCAAGTTTTAATTGCTCCACAGTACCTGTATTAACTAGCCATCTTCAACTTATAACATTAACATTGGGACAAATTGTTCTCATCTACT
Source organism: Phalanger gymnotis (assembly GCA_028646595.1). Lineage (NCBI taxonomy): Eukaryota > Metazoa > Chordata > Mammalia > Diprotodontia > Phalangeridae > Phalanger > Phalanger gymnotis. The sequence goes on from JAQQSZ010003746.1 coordinate 10,410, forward strand.
CATTCCTTGGAGGAAAGTCTTCACATGTTTGGGGTAGACATCCCCCAACTTACTGACAAGCATGAGGTGCATAGGTTACCCTTAATCCGGTTTATCTTGTGTGCTGAGATGGTTTATTGGGGGCATGGCGGTAGCCACTGCTCATGCTACAGCTCTTAGAGCCACAGGGGAGAGTTGGAAAAGGTAGACACCAAAGGTGTATGAGTAGCTCTGAAAAGGGCTTGATAAGCCCTCACAGAAGAGGTACTAGTCCTCCTGAACAATTCATGTGCCCCAAACAAAGATGATAGCATAGTGTTTAATCAACTGACTGAACCCATTTATTCAAGAGAAAGAATCACTATTCGAACAAAAAAAATTCTCTGGAAACTGGACAGCAGTCTTAGTATTTACACAAAATTCATTTAGACTAATACCTCATGCCACACACACACACACACACACACACACACACACACACGCTTTAAATGGATACATGATAAAAGATCATCTATTAAATTAGAGAAGCAAGGAAGAAGTTACTTTTCAGATCTATGAATTGTAGAAGAATTCATGACCAACCAATTGTGTGAGAGTATCACACAAGAGAAAAGTGGTCGATTTGGATTATAAAAATTTTTAAAAATACATCAACAAATGTAATGTTGCAAAAATTTAAAGGAAACATATTTGCCATACATTCCTCTGCTAAAGATCTTTCCAGCAGATAAGCAACTTATTCAAGTTCATAAGATATGTATCATTTACTAAATGGCCAAAACATATAAATAATCAATTTTCAAAGAAAGAAGTCCAAACTATTAACAGTACTATGAAGAAATGCTTTAAACAAGTAACAATTACAGAAATACAAATTAAAACAACTTTGAAGTTCTGCTTCACTGTAAGACAAGCAATAATAGCCAAAGAGAAAAAGGACAAATATTGAAGGGACTATGAGAAAGCTGGTACATTAGTACACTATTGGTGGAGATATAAATTGGTGTAGTGATTATGGAAAGCAATTTGGATCTATGCCCAGAAAGTCACCAAATTCTGCATACACTCTGACACAGCAATACTAATTCTAGGCTTATCTTTACTATGAAGAAATCAAAGAAAGAGGCAAAGGATCTATGTTATAAAAAATATTTACAGCAGCTTTTTTTCATGTTAGTCAAAATTTTGCCCCCATTGAGGCAAAAGCTAAACAAATTATATGAATACAATTGAATATTATTGGGCTATAAAATGATGAAATGATTAATTTCAGAAAAACAAACAAACAAACCTGGGGAAACTCTTCTGAATCAATGCAGAGAGAAATGAGAATAAATAGGAGAATAATTTGTACAATAAAAAGATAAAAGAGAAAAAAAAACTTCAAAGACTTTACATCTGATTATCACAATGGTAAAATATGGGTACATGAGAAAAAAGGAAAAAAAAATCACTTTTGTCCTGATAGGAGACAGCTAGGTGGTTCACTGGATAGAGCACTGGGCCTGGAGTCAGGTAGACCTCAGTTCAATTATGATCTCAGACACTAACTAGCTGGGCAATTTACTTAACCTCTGTTTGCCTTAATCCACTAGAGATGGAAATGACAAACCATTCCACTATCTTTGCCAAGAAAATCCCAAGGACAACATGGTTCATGGGATCATGAAGAGCAGGACATGACCTAATGACTGCAAATCAACAAACCTTCTGATAGAGAAGCGATAAATTTAAAATGCAAAAAACAAACAAACATTATAGGCATAACTAATGTGGTTCTTTATTTTGCTGAACTATACATTTATATGCTAAGAGAATTTGGGGTAAGGATTGTAGCTGGAGGGACAGAATAATTACAAAAGAGCTGTTATCTGGAAAATAAATAAAAATAATTTGTAAAGATGGGATACTTCTGGGAAAAAAATTTGTAGCTTGATAATCACATTCAAGGAAAATAGACCCTTGCTAGTTTCTCTTACAGAGGCTGATACTTCCTAACCTGGTTTCTAGATTTTCTGGTATGTTTTAATTTGTGGGCATCTAAACTTCTACGCATTGAATGCAATATCCGTAGAAGTTGCTTTTTTTAATAAATGCTGAAACCTGGGAAGTACATATCTTAGATGGAATTAAACTTAGATGGAATTAGATAGAGCTGGGATAAGCTTAAACTTTGAAAAGTTTTATCTGAATAACAGAAGTTATTTTTTCTAACAGTTTATTCAGTTTTGCCAAAGAACTTATTTCAAAGATTCATTAGTGTTTTCTATAATTATATGTGTTCTCAATAAAATTTTGTTTTGACTTGATATAATTACCATTTGCATTGCTAATTGAAATAAATTTGCTTATGCAAATCTGAAACTTGTTAGCATGAAAACTACTTTTGATAGCCACATAATTTGTGAAATTTGATCTCATTTCAAAGTAAATTTGCTGTTTTTCATTTTCTGAATAAAATTTAAGTTTTTCCTAAGATTTTACCACTTTCAAAAAACTAAAATTCCTTTAGGATTAAATGACTTGGGGAAGTGTTCTCTTATTTATTTTATCAGGAGTGTATCTTTGAGCCACAATGAATAATTTAAGAATAAAAATGGAAGGACAATAAACCATTGAAAATGGAAATGAACAAGGATAATACCACCACCATATTTGAATTCCACCAAGGCAGTCCTGATTTCACTTCTTAAGAAAGTTGAAATTCATTAAATAAAATAAAGATGTAAAAAAGCAGCCAGACTAGACCAAATACATACAAAGGATTTTTGTGATAGAATTGAAAAAATTTAAGAGTGTTGAACAATCTGTAAGGCAGTGATGATATCAAATAGACAGGAACATTTTTTTCAGGCACTCCACCCTCCAAAGTCAACCAAAAGACTATCAAGAACTTAATGAGAAAGGTCACTAATTTCCCATGTAAATTGCCCAGTGGATGGAAAGCTGGGTATGCAGTCAAGAAGACTGGAGTATAAATCCTGCCTCAGATAGTATGCCTGTGAACCATGACAATTTTTCACCATCTGCCTTGGTTTTCTCACCTGTAAAATGAGGCTAATAATAATCTGTACCTCCTGGGTTGTTATAATAATAAAATGAGATACTATTGGTAAAGTATTTTGTAAACCTCAAAGCACTTTATACATTCTAGCTATTGATATTATTAGTAAATTAAAATATATACAGAAAATATGAGAATCCTTGATAATGGTATTAGAAGGGAAAAGGAGACTGGGCAGAGCCAAGATGGCGGCTGGGAAGCAGTGACTGGCGTGAGCTCCCCACCAAGTCTCTCCAAAAACCTATAAAACAATGGCTCTGAACCAATTCTAGAGCTGCAGAACCCACAAAGTGGCAGAGGGAAGCAGGGCCCCACCCCAGGACAGCCTGGATGGTCTCTGGGTAAGGTCTGTCCCACACGGACCTCCCAGCCCCCAGCTGAGGGGAGTGGAGCTGAGCCCAGCGCGAATGGCGCGAACAGACCAGACGCAGACCTACCAGACCAGGAGATGAGCGGAGAGTGCCTTTACATGCTGAATTACTGAGCTGTGGCATCTACCAGACCTCTCAACCCAAAAAGAGCAAAGACATCAGAGAAGGTTAGTGGGAAAAGCTGAGTGACTGAGTTTGCCATTCGGCCACCACCCCTGGGGCGGCAGAGGTGGGGCAGCTTTAGAACTAGGGCTGCAGTTGCTTCTAGCCCCAGGCCCACCTGCTGGGAGGAATTAAGTGGCTGATCAGAGCAGGAGTGAAGAGCCTGCTGAAGATTTAAGCCCAGTCCGGGTAGGGGGTTCTTGGGGAAGGAGGAGTGCTGGTGAGGCAGCGCATCCACCCAAGCCTGGAACATAGAACTCTTTAGTCTTTAAGCAGCTACACCCCATTGAAAAATTCAAAGGTTAATTAAGTTGGAGGGGAATATGGCCAGGCATCGAAAACACACCCAGATTCAGTCTCAGACTCTGGAA